>PJEM01009679.1:0-69397 GCA_004023845.1 Helogale parvula
CCCCCCATTTCCTCCTGACCGTGGGCACTAATGGCGCTGCAGCCTCCCGGGCGGCTGCTCAGCAGCAGGAGGCAGACGAGCACCCGGAGACCCCCGGATCCCCCGGGACCCCCAGGCCGCCGCGGGCGCCGCATCGTTCCGGGCTCCGCGCGCTGGCTCCCCTGCCACGACCGCAGCAACGCTGGCCCGAGCCAGCCAGCGGGGCCGAGGCGGGGCTTGCCACTCCCCACCCACCTACGAGGCGGGGTCTATACTCCCCTCTCGCGGCAACTCCGCCAACCCCGGGCGGGTGGTGACGACATCTCCACCCACGGCTCTTACGCTTATGTGCGTCAGACGTGGCGTAAGAGCTCTGCCTTAGAGGGGTGCCTCCCCCCCCCCCCCCCCCCGCCCATGTCTCCTCCTCCGGATCGTAGGTGCTTCACTAGAATTCCCACTTGGCCCCACCCCCTTTTGACCTATGCTTCTCTCCAAGGACTTCCACCTCTATCATCCAGTCCCAGGATTGGAGAAAAGGATTAAGTTAGGTGGGGGCCAGGAAATACATGTGAGTCGGTTAGTATAAATCTTAAAATGAGCATCAAAGTGAGTACGCATCTCAACTAATGGTACTGTATCATCCTTAACAGCAGGGATGTTTTACGTGTGTGCGTGGATTCCAGTTCTAGCAATGACACCTACTAGGAGTAGAACTGTGGGCAAGGTGCTTAACCTCTCTGCTCCCAAGTTTCCTGATCTGTAAGAAAGAGGTGCTAATAATTCCTACCTCACAAGGTGGTTGTGAGGATCACACGAGTTAAACTCAGGTGGATCACTTAGAACAATGACAGTACTGGCATCTACTAGACACGTGACACATACTCGATTTTGTTCTTAGCCTTGACTTTCCTTTTTTTCTCCTTCTTTTCTTTCTCTCTTTCTCTACCTGCAAAAGATATCTCCCATCTGTCTACTTCTTCTTTCCTCCATACTCACTACTTTATCTAAGTCACCGTGCTCTTTCATCACGAATATTATTGTAACCATCTAACTAGTCTCTTGCTTTTACTCTTCTCGCCCAATAAGCTGGGGAGTGAGCTTTCTAAAGTTCAAATTTGATCACTTATTTTCTTGCTTTTCAGGGGAAATTTTCCAAGATACAAGAAAAGATAGTGGTGCTTAGTAAATACTCATTCACACATCATAACTAGACTTAGCATTTATTGCTATTTTGCCAAATGTATTTCTTTTTAGTATTTGAGTCAATGATAGACATCATATTTCCCTTATAAATTTCTCATTATGCATCTCCAAGACATAAGCATATTTCCTCACATAATCCAAATGCCTTTATGACGTCTAACAGAATTCACAGTAATTCTCTAATATCATTTAATGTTCAATTTATATTCAAAATCTCAAATTGTTCCCAAAAATGCCTTTTTCAATCTGTTTTGTTCAAAATAGGAGTCAAAGACTACCATTGCAGTTGGTTATGTCTCTTCATTCTCCTTAAATTAACAGACATGCTCTCCCGATTTTTGACATTGTTTTGTTGAATAGACCAGGTTAGTTATCCTTTACAGCTCCCCACCTTCTGAATTTGTCTGATTGTTTCCTCATGATAGATTTCCCCTGTGTCTATCCTTTATATCCCCTGCATTTACTGTTAACGAGAAGTTATATCGTTTTCTAACGATATCTATATATCTAATGTCTTGATTAGATCAGGTTAATTTTTAAAATATTTTTTAATTTGTTTTGAGAGAGAGGGTATGTGCAGGAAAGGGGCAGAGAGAGAGAGAGAGAGGGAGAGAGAGAGAATTCCAAGTAGGCTCCATGTTGTCATCATGGAGCCCTGTTCAGCGGCTTGAAGTCAGGAACCATGAGATCATGACCTAAGCCAAAACCAAGACTCTATCACTTAACCAACTGAGCCACCCAGGGGCTCCTACTCTGAAATACAATTCCAAATGGAAATAGAGCATACATTCTTAATTTTTTTTTAATTTTTAAATTTTTTTTTGGTTTACCAATCTGGAGCATAATGAATTTGAGTATAGTAGTTACCTCCAACAGTGACAAATAAATTTTTAAGAAACATCCTAATGGCTTTTCTTGTTTGAGCATTACTATGGGAAATGTGGATTTTTATATATTCAATGAGTGTTAATCAATTGCAGTAATTATTCTTTTTTTGTGTTCAAATTGCCCTAGAATAAGTCAGCGAAAGCTCCTTTAAACTGGCTCTGGTGTCCTTTTGAAACATCCCAGTAGTAACTGAAAGTTCTCTTACTTTCTTTCATTCCAAGACGTACCAGGTTCATCTTTATTATTCCCTGCCCTAAACACGGAAGCAGCCATCCTTCCAAAGAGACTTGGTAGCTTTTAGTAAGGACTGATTTTAAAGACCACAATCTGGGTGGGTTTTTTATGTTTGTTTGTTTGTTTAGAGATTAGGGGAGGGGCAGAGAGAGAGAGAGAGAGAGAGAGAGAGAGAGATTCCCAACCAAGCTCCATGCTGGGTATGGACTCAGGGCTCAATATCACAACCGCGAGATCATGACCTGAGCTGAAATCAAGAGTTGGACACTTAACCAGCTAAGCCACCCAGGGCGGCCGGAGCTTGGGAGCCACCCAAGCTCTCTCACAACCTGGGTTTCAAGGATGATAATGGAGGGGTTCCTGGGTGGCTCAGTCAGTTAAGAGTCCAACTTTGGCTCAGGTCATGATCTCATGGTTTGTGCTGACAGGTCAGAGCTTGGAGCCTGCTCAGATTCTGTGTCTCTGTCTCTCTCTCTCTCTGCCCTTCCCCTGCTTGCGCTCTGTCTCTCTCTCCCAAAAATAAATAAACATTGAGAAGAAAGGGTGATAATGGAAACCGAAGTGATACTGCTTTTAGGCCCTTTCAGTGCACAGAGCTAGAATATTAAGATACACACACATACAAACACACACACTGCGATTTCCAATTTAAAAAGTTTTTTATTTGAGAAAGAGAGAGAGAGAGAGAGAGAGAGAGAGAGAGAGAATCTCAGGGAGGCTCCACACTCAATGACCTGGGGATCATGACCTGACCCCAAATCCTCTCAACTGACTGAGCCACCCAGGCACCCCAACCAATTAAAATTTAACTGTGATTTTTACTGCACTCTTGATTTTGTACTTGTATCTCTTTATTCTTACACTGAAAAGTTTGGTTTCTTATGACATTACTATAATCACTTATATGTGTCATCCTATAATATGCATACAATAATTTATAAATAATAATGTAAGTATTACTCGACTAACAAAATATTAAGAACATCTAAGATATGTGGTAGTTTATTTTGTCCTTGGACTCTAATCTCATCAAAATACTGCTTCCTAAAGTCATTTGAAATAGTTCTTTTGTTTGTGTAGTCATTTTTACCAATTTGATAATATAATTTGGTTTGTTTTAGTTTGTTTTCAATTTTAGTTTTTTTTTACTTTATATGTAATTTTATCTTTTGAATATGTAAAATATTTACATTTTCAACAATCAAAACTATGTAATAAAACATACTCAGGGAATTCTCTGCACCTTCCACAATTCCTCCTCCCATCTTTATCACTTCACTCATTTATTTCTTTTTAAGGACTTTGTAAATTGTGAAATAAACAGAAAAGTGCATAAAGACAAAATGAACAACTCAACAAATTATCACAAAGTGAACACCCATGTAACCCAGGTAAAGAAATAGAACATTTCTAGCACCCTGAAAACCTTATTGTGTTTCCCAGTCATTACCTCTTCCAAAGGTAGCCATTATTTATTCTGTTTATTATGTTTCTTTGCTTTTCTTTACAATTTTAACCTAAGAATGCATGGTTAGGTTATGAAACTGTAAAGAAAAGGAAAGATACCTAGATTTTGGATTATCTCCAGTCTTGGGTTATCATTAATAGTGTGACTATGTATACCACTGTACATGTTTCCTGTTGCACATATGTGCCAGGGGGAGCCTGTAACAACCTCACAGGGAGGAAACTGGGGAAAAAGAACCCTTATTCTCACTCTCCTCATTCCCTCCCTCTGATCTCTCCTGGATATTCCGATTGCCCTAACCTAACCAGAATCCAGGGAAAGAGTTCATTGAAGTAGTCCATACAGATTAGCCTCCTGAGACAGAAAATAGGGTGAAGTCACGTAGAGAGTAGATCCTAGCAGCAAACTTTAGGTATCAGCTCACTTGATCCCCTTTTCTCTCTCTCCCTCCCCTCTCTCTTTTCGAGAAATCATCTGTCAGTATAATTGTTACTTTTAGAGTTAACCCATCTTTTATTGTCAACGGTTTTAATAGGCTGTGATTAGAGAGACATTTTTTTCCACTTATTCGCCCTGAGATTCAAAGAGCTTCTCGAATACAGGGCTTGATGTCTGTCATCAATTTTGAGGCATTCTCAGACATTATCATCTTAAATGTTGATTCAACCCCATTTCCTTGTTCCCTTCTTTCTGGAACTCCAAATAAATGTATGTTAGACTGTCATGTAGTATCTTTTATGGTTCGACTGTATCTTTTGTATTTTCCATTCTTTTGACTCTCTATACTTCATTCTGGATATTTTCTTTAGAACTACAGTCCAGTTTATTAATTTTCTCTTCACATGTGTACAGTCTGATGTTTTGAACTTGTCCAGAAACCATGGTACACTCAATCAAAGTAAATCTGAAGAGTTTAATGAAAGAACTATTTATAAAGATATGGACAGGTCAAGAAATATAGACCTTTGTCAGCTCACAGCCAGCCAGGGAGGGGGTCAGAAGACTGCATACCCTGAACTCTCTCCCTATATGGCCTCTGATCTCTTGCCAATAACTTCTAGTGGCCAAATCCAATCATAAGACAGTACGTAAGGACTTACTGTTGATGCAGTTCATAGACATCAACCTGGGGCCATAGAGCAGGGTGAAGAAAGATCATGCATAATTGTGATGCAAAAAAATGAGGACTATTTAGCTTAATCCTAGCTTCTTGTCTTTTGTTTGGATGAAAACCCTGTACTTTTATGACAAGTGACACACATATCCCTTAATTCAGATGCACTTTCATACGAAACCTAAAACATAGTGCAATACCAGCGTTCCCAATACAAAGGAGCAAGGAAGAGAAATGGGAGGAGAAAAGGAAACTTCTGTGCCAAGTTACCCTAAACACAGCCTCTCTAATCCCTTCTTCTGAGACCTAAACTGACAGTTACAACTTCTTTATTCTCCCACCCATTTCATGGCTTTCTTACTGTGGTCAGCACCTTGACTGGATGAGATTTTTGAACTGGTAGACTGAGCCAAATCTGTATTTCTGCAGGATCTGAATCTCTGATGCTCCTGGTTTTGTTTGGTTTCTACAGTTTTCTATTTAACCAGTACTGCGGGGAAGAAGAATACAAAAAGCCCTAGTCAATTCCTAGTTAATTCCTGGTTAATTACCTTTTTTTGCCCTCATCTTACAGCAACAAATCAATTTCTCCCTGGCAATTGGAGTCAATCACTGTGCTAACTAGTGATACCCATATCTATCTATTGGTTCAGTGGCATGAGGAACCCAAAGTGACTGGGTGGTAGTCTCAAATTCCAATTAAACTATGACTATGATTATGGGCAAGCATTCCTCTTTTGGGCACTAGGACCTGAAAACCCATCATTCAGGAGACGGGAAGCAAAAGCTCCTTCAGATATTTTGAGGTATAATAGTGAGGGGGCCACTCTGACCTTTACCCCCTAGTCCCAAAACTCTTGGGGATGGATAAAACAATCATTCCATAAGTTCACTAATGGTGAGTGAG
This sequence comes from Helogale parvula, assembly GCA_004023845.1. NCBI lineage: Eukaryota > Metazoa > Chordata > Mammalia > Carnivora > Herpestidae > Helogale > Helogale parvula. Next base: position 5,794 of record PJEM01009679.1, read on the forward strand.
TATTGTCAGAGTATTGAGGACATAAAGGGCAAATCCATATTCAGAATATAATTCACTGCCTTTTTTTCCTTTTTTTAATAATGTTTATTTGTTTATTTTTGAGAGACAGTGTATGTGCAAACAGGGGAGGGGAAAAAGGAGGAGAGAGGGAGGGAGAGAATCCTAAGCAGCCTCCCCACTGTCAGCTCAGAGTCTGATGTGGGGCTCAAACCCATGAATCATAAGATCATGACCTGAGCTGAAATCAAGAGTTGGATGCTTAACTGACTGAGCACCCGTCTTCTCCTTCCTTCCTTTCTTCCTCCCTTCGTTCCTTCCTTCCTTCATTCCTTCCTAGACAGAAAGAGAGTGCGAGTCGGGGAGAGGAGCAAAGGGAGAGAGAGAGAAAGAGAGAGAATCTTAAGCATGTTTGACGACCCTGAGATCATTACCTGAGCTGAAATCAAGAGTTAAATGCTCAACCAACTGAGCCACGCAAGTGCCCTTTTACTGCCTTTTTTCATGGTGAAAGGGGTTCAAAATAAAAAATTTGCCACCAGGTGTGCCATATTGGGAACTCAACATTATCCTTTGCTGTGAGCAAATTGGTATTCAGAGGTGTCTGTAACCATACCATTCATGAGGAGGGAAATTCGTGTTGGTAAGCCCATGCATATCCTCATTTCCTACATCCCCTACATCCATTGATATGTGCTTAAGAAAGCACCAGGGGATTTGGGGAAAGAGGATAACTGATATCCAGAGAATTGGTCATTTCATAATCTGACTACTGACAAGCTTTTCTATAGTCTACATCTTCTCATGGTTATTTACGCGGGAAACCACGACTGTCTTCACACTGTTCCATCCAAGTGAACCCTCTCAGACTTTCTTGTCACAGATTTTCATATTTTGTTCTATTCAAATCCCAGATCAGCCAACCAACCTGCTATTCATAAACACTGTTATCAGTATAGATGAATACTTCAGTTTTTTTCGTCTTCAATTCCAAGTGGACCGCCAGATCTACCAACAAGACTTCCCACAGAAAGGATTGCTCTTAACCAATGTGATTCACCGATACTTCTGATTTGTGTTGTAATGTAGCACCCTTCCACTTCTAACTGTTGCCTGCATTTTGTGCGAATATCTATAAATTGGCTCCGTGCTTTCCCCCAACTCTGTTAGTCAGTTATAGAAAATTCCCCAGAAGGCTGTAATAAGGTTGTGGAAAAAGCAGTGAAGCAAGGAATCTGGGCTACCTTTTCGTGTAACTTGTTTAATCCAGATCTTCTTGGGCCCAGTCGTGTATACACCATTTCCATTTAACAGTAGAACGCTGTGATGAACCTCCAATTTTATGGTTTACTGGATCAGATAATACCCAATGCATAATTACTGGTTGTCCCATGGCCAGGTGTTCAGTATTCCAGGCCCTGATAGGAAATGTTTTTCATTTTTTAAAAAATGTTTGTTTATTTTTGAGAGACACAGCATGAGCGGGGGGCGGGGGGAGGCAGACACAGAATCCGAAGCAGGCTCCAGGCTCTGAGCTGTCAGCACAGAGCCTGATGTGGGGCTCAGACTTACAAACTGCGAGATCATGACCAGAGCCAATGTCGGATGCTTAAACGACTGAGCTACGCAGGTGCCCCCACTAACCTGCTTTTCAAATGGAGAATAGCTGGTGGCCTAAAAGGGCACAGCTTTCCTTTAAAATCCTAGGGATCTACACTATAATAATCTTACTGGGGCTTGCCAGAGGATTTATATGACATCTCTGTCTTCTGCAGATACTTCCAATGCTCCTGAGGTCATAATTATCAAGTGATAGGACTACTTGCATTGCCACTTGGAACTCCTGCACAACGTTTCCTTGCTTCAGGCCATACAAAAGCCTCATGGATTAGAGTTGAAATGTGTTTTACATTGTCTGAAAGGCCAAAGAGGCCCATTCTTCCACAAAGAGTATTGTCTCTTTTTTATTGCAGTATGTGTCCATTAATTTGTCTCACTTCAGAGAGGGCATCTCGACATGCCACAGACAATTGGACCCTAGAAACTTCACTGATGGGCAGGACTCTGAACTTTTTTGAGGTCCTTCTTCCATGCATGTGTCTTACGACATCTAGGGTTCATGCTACCTTCTGCTCATCATATCCAGTTGCCACAATATCATCAAAATAACGAATCAGCGTGATTTCCTCCTTACTCTGACAGAGGGCTCCTCATGCGTTTTGTGTTGATTCATGGTTTTGAGGATGTGTTTGTAACCTGTAACAAGCACTGGCTTCAGGTCAGAATTAAATGACAATCTTATTTGCATTATCAGCAACCCTAGCATTATGAAATATATCTGGGAGCCAGTGGTCCTGCAACTGGAGGGCTGTTGGACTTCTTTGAGTTCCTTTACCCAGTCTCTTCTTGTGGATTCAAAGCCAAAGAGTGCCCATGGAGTATTCTCACTGAACATTCAATCACTTATGAGCCAGCATATTTAAACATCACTGGTTAACTCCCAATATCATGCTATAATCAAAGAAAATTTAATTCCCTTTTGTGAAGAATGAGGTAAAGAATAATAGTAGTTAGGGAAACATCCCAAGGGCCATACCTCAAATGGAAAACGTGGGGACTCATCCACAAGTGTCTTTTGGGTATAGTTTTCCCCTTTTGGACCATATAAATTGTATCCTTTCCTGTTAAGGGTGGGAATTAAACTATAAATTCTAGATGGTGAGGCAACCTTACTGACCTTGGAATGGGGACTGTCTGAGAACGTCACTGCCTATTTGAAGTCACACCCTTGCCCATGGATATTGTCTTTTACCAACTTATAAATGGTATCGTTAAATGAAGAACTTGCTCCAATGTCTGTATTTATGAACTCATAAGGGTAAAGGGAAAAGGAGCTTCTCTAGATTTAAAATTTGTAATAAAGGCCTATTTAAAAGGAACAGCAACAATAACAACAACAACAAGAACAACAAATAAAGACCGGTGTGATTTGGGCTAACAAAGTAAAAAATATCTCTCCAAGCCACACTCTTGAAGAGAACAGACTTGGTATAGCCTTGTTTCTTCTTTACTTTTTAAAACATGTGACTACTAGAAAATGACGTTTTTATATTTTTAATTAAAAATTTTTTTAATGTTTATTTGTTATTGAGACAGAGAGAAACAGACCATGAGTGGGGGATAGGCAGAGAGAGAGATAGATACAGAATCTGAAGCAGGCTCCAGGCTCTGAGCTGTCAGCACAGAGCCCAATGCAGGGCTCGAACCCACAAACCATGAGATCATGACCTGAGCTGAAGTCAGATGCTTAACTAACTGAGCCACCCAGGTGGCCCTGGTTTTATTATTTTTTTAATTTAAATTACATATATAATTATAAATTATATTTCTACCAGAAAATACTGACTTAGGAAATTCTTTCCTTCCCATTCTTATCAGACAAGACAGCTGAAAGAAGTTGGCATTCCCATGGCAGAGATAACGTATATCCTAAAATGATCTTACTTCAGCTGTAAGAGCTTATAGATATTCTTAATTTAATATCTCAAAAGTACCATCTTTTCTTTTGTTTTTTTGCACATTTGTTTCCTCTTTAAGAAATCTTTTTCAACCATTAGGACATGAAGTTATTCTTGTACCATCTTCTAAATGCTTCATCTATAAAGTTTTGCAGAATAAGAGTTCAGAGAAGTGAAATAAAACCAACAAATGGCTTTAAGCTATAGAATAAATTTCATCGTTTAATTTTTCACATTGGCCTATAATCCAACCTGGATTCTATTTGTGTGTTCATTTTAAGTAAAGTGATAAAGGTGAATTTTTCTTCTGTAAGGGTACTCAGTTGTTTCTGAACTATTTATTGAAAAGGTTACCTTTCCTATGCAATGCCACCTTTATTGTTAATAAAGTGTCCACATTGTTGTGCACCTATTTCAGGGCTCTTTGCTTCACAGATCTACCCCGTCCATCCTCACATCAATACCACACTTTCTTAATTATTGTAGCTTCATACCTATTGATAGGAGGAAGAGCAAATCACCCCATCTTCTTTTCAGAAACATCTTTTCTCCTATTCACTTTTTACATTTCTTACTTTGAGAGGCTCATAGTTACTATTTTTTATTATTGAATCATAATATATCCAATAAAGTATATAAACTTATGTTTATAGCTATATGTTTATTATCATATGTACACATATGCTTAGAGAAATCAAATCCTGATACCTGCCTATTTGCTTACACCTGTGAGTATCCAGTGAGTGTGAGAATATTTGAGAAGCATAAAGCTCTGCAAATAGAATATTCTGGTATTCAGTTGGTCTGAACCTAGTTGGTCAGATTACCCACTCTCTTTTAAGATTTTCAGGTATCAGGAGGAAACCGGCAGGAGACATCAAAATATTAAATGTGTGCACACTTTGATTATAGCACTTCTCTGTTGATTCTTGGGAGCAGGGTGAGTGGGGGATGGCTGGCAGGGGTGGTAATGTGCAGATGGAGACCCTCATAAAACAGCAGGGTTTAGCCCTGTCTGCCATGGAAGGGTATGCAACTAGACCACACAGTGCAGGCTGGTGTGGGTGGGGAAGGCTGAATTCCAGCTCTGGTCCTGCCCCCACTTTCTCCACTTCAGGAATAGTCTTTGGAGGGCAGACAAGACAGTATTCCATCAGCACCACGGAGCTGTGCTCTTTTTCACTGCACCCTTGTTCTGGTCCACCCCTACTCTTACACTTCAGGGGTTCCGGACATGTCCAAACCCCACCCACTCTGCCTCAAGATTAGGGTCATCCTAGAGCTGCCCCTCTGGAGGGCCAAGGGTACTGGAGCAGAGAGGCTTCGCATGAGGTCTCAATCAACAAGGTTGTGGCGCACAGTGGGGGTTGGCTCAAAGAAGCCTTAAAACAAGAAACAAAGGATTGGAATCAATATGTGGGAAGGTGTCCTCTTCCTCACCTACTCTCCCTCACAAAATGTTTCAATGACAGCCTGGTTTGCGTAAGCTACAATGACTCAGCCCACCCATTGTCTGTCCTTTTGACTCCCACAGAGAGTTCACGGCTCCCCAGCTCTCCCATGCTTTTCCCTAGGGCTCCGGGCTGGGGAAGAATGGCAGCACCTTGTTTGCATTCACAGAAGCACCATGGCAACCATCCCTTGCAAGTGGATCTGTCACTTAGCCCTGGATGCCGTGACCCAGCAACCAATCCAGACTTAGGAAGACCAGCTGCTATCTGATGGAGTGGGGACCGGTTTCCTAGGAGAGCACGAGGGGCTGGAAGCTCCCTGTGGTGCAGGCTCCTTGCAGACTCCCAAGTTTCTATGCTCACTCTTCTCACAGCCTATACCCCAACATCACAAGAGTGGACTTTTGAAATCATGTATCACATTGTGATTGGTTAGGGCTTCCTTAAAACTTCCCAGTTAACTTGCCATTACACTTAGAATAAAATCCAAATAGTTTGCCATGATCCCTGAGCCCCTGTACGGCCAGTCCTGGGCCTACTTCTCCAACCTAATCTGCCACTGACTTTTCCACCTATTCCTTTAATGTGAATCATATACTTACCTCAGGGCATTTGTTACATTAGTGCTCTCTGCCTGGGATCCTTTATACCTTCCTCTGGCTGCCATCTTCTTGTAATTTAGGTCTTAGTCCCAAAAAAAGACTTGCCAATGTAAAGGAGTTGAATGTTAGGAACAGCCCAATCCTCACTGCAGTTCTTCAGAGGAAGAGCAGGGGCTGTGCCCCCCCGTGAAAGGTCTGGGAATCAGGAGACCTGGGTCCTGTCTTGGCTCTGCCATGAACCTGCTATGTAGCTTTGAGTAAATCCCTTGACCAGCCTCGGCCTCAATGTCTCATCTATAGAGGTACATGGGAGTGCTAGATGGGTGTTTTTAATCTGGATTCTGAAGAGTTCAAGGAGATAACCCAGAGCCTTGTCGAGGCAACTTGCCCAGGCCATGGGGTAGAGGAAGGAGGGGGAAGTCGTGCTGAATGCGAAGGCCTCTGGGCTACCTGTCCCATTTATCCAAAGGAGCTTTGCTATCCCTTGCTGTATGAAAAGGAGTATATGGGGGGGGGGAAGGACTTTTTATTTAATTTTTTTTAATTTGGCAATTTTCAGGGTGCCTTCCTGGCTTAGTCAGTAGAGCATGTGACTTTTGGTCTCAGGTTCATGAGTTCGAGCTCTGCATTGGGCATAGAACTCACTATAAATAGATACACAGATAGATAAACTTGGCAATTTTCAGTGCTTATTTTATTTTATTATATTTATTTATTTTTGGGAGATGAGAGAGAGAGAGAGAGAAAGAGAGAGAGAGGGAGAGCAAGAGCATGAACAAGTGAGGGAGGGGCAGAGAGAGAGAGAGACAGAGGATCTGAAGCAGGTTCTGTGCTGACAGCAGTTAGCCCTACATGGGGCTTGAACTCATGAATGGCAAGATGATGAGCTGTGTCAAATTCAGGCACTTAACTGACTGAGCCACCCAGGTGCCCCTCAATGTCTAGTTTAGACTCAATGCTTATGTACAATCCTATAGATCATTTCCTCCTTAGAGACTTCCAGCATCTGCCCTCCCAACCTCTCATACTGATACCGACAGGCATTTCTGTGAGAGAGAAGGAGGGTGGAGGTACCTTTCAACTGGGAAAAAAAAGAACTTTTCTTTAGCTTATCTGTTCACACCTTAGTATCCATCCCTTTCTTCATAGCTGCCGCCCTCATTTCAGCAGGTTCTTGGTGATTCCAAACTCGTGGGAAAAATTCAATCCCTTACCTTGACAGGGCTGGCCACCTCTCATTTCAGGGTCTTCAAATCCACTTTGGAGGTAAAACAATGATCCCTATTCACTTTGGCCATTGGGCTCTGGGAGGGGGGAAGCCAGAAATCAAGAAGAAGGCAGGATCCAAAGTCAGGGATTTAAAATGCTTGAGAAGACACATATGTCTTACTTTGGGGAAAAGGAGTTGAAATTTCTCCTCTTGCTTGCCCTTAGAAGAGACAAGGCTGACAGATGGAAGGTAGATCTGCTAACATCCATCTCTCCATTTGCAGCTATCACTAATGGCTAGTGGAGCTTTTTTTGTGGAGCCCAAACAAAACCTCCAGATCATTCTCATAGTCCTGCCGGCATCTCTTACCTGCAGCGTTAATATCTGTTCCCTCCCTGCTGTCTGTCTGCTAGACAGCATGGACCAATCACAGGCCTTTCATACCTTATCCCACTGGTTTTGGTGCAAAAGGTTGCCTGTCCATGCCTCAGACATGGATTTTGAGGGCGGAATCTGCTGATGTGCTCCATTTTCTGGGTCATCACATCCTGGGTGAGGTCATCCTTCCAGAACAAACGTCCAAGGTGAAAGGATGTGGTGAATTGACACGTGGGACACTGACTGGTCCACTTTAGGAACAAGAGGGAGACCAACAATCCCCTTCTCCCTTAAGTAAAGAATCACAATTTGTGCAGAGAACTAAATAAGCTGGTGTATAAAAGTTGCTTAGGGGCACCTGGGTGGCTCAATTGGTTAAGTGGCCAACTCGGCTCAGGTCATGATGTCACCAGTTTGTGAGTTCGAGCCCTGCATCAGGCTCTTTGCTGCTAGCTCAGAGTCTGGAGCATGCTTCAGATTCTGTGTCTCCCTCTGTCTCTGCCCTTCCCTACTCACCCTTCTACTCTCAAAAAAATAAACATAAAAAAATTTTTTTTAAAGTTGCTTAGCAGAGTGCCTTGTGTGCAATAGATTTTCAACTAGGATTATGTTCTGTTTGCTGGTTCATTTGATGCTATTGTGAGGATTAAAATACATTATGGATGTAAGGAGTGCTTAGAAAACTCTTAGGAAGCGATTCCCAAACTTTAGTGTGCATCCAAACTTCCTTGTTGAAACACAAATTACTGTTTCCCACCCCCAGAGTTTTTGATTCAGTAGATCTGGGGTGAAGCTCAAGAATTAACATTTCTAACAAGTTCTTTGGTGATGCTGATGGTCTTGGTCCTGGGATGCACTTTGAGAATCACTGCTCTAAGGCATTACACATATATTAGACATCAGCAGTAGTACCAATAATATGAATTCAAGGTAGATTTCCTATCTGACCTTCCCCCATTCATGAAATTCTGCTCTAAGGAAGCATCAGCCATCTGTCTCCAAGGGACTTTCCACTCCCTTTCATTTCTCCTCTCTACTTGTCATCCATTTGTTCTGCTTCCTACTCAGAGTTTGAGGTGCATATGTGTGTGTGTGTGTGTGTGTGTGTGTGTGTGTGTGTGTGTAAGTGTATGTGCGTCTGGCTGAGAACTTAAGGATTCCTGGCTATGGAAAAATTTAGATAGCACTAGGGATTGGAACTCATCAAAAGGAGCTGGATGCTGGGTTCTTCTAGGGGCTTCTTCTAGAAGCCTCTGCTGGGTTTTCCCAGGGTGATCAAGGGCAAACACTCCACCCATCCAACTCCACCCTCATTCCAGTTGTACTCCCTTCTCCATGGGGTGAGTATGACAGGAAGGTTTCAAGTAGAGGCATCTGGGAAAGAAAGCCCATCTGCAGATCAAACAGCCCCTCCCTCCCTTCCCCTTTTCTGATCAGGCCCCAGCATCTCTTCCTAGCCTGTACTCCAGGGCACAGTCTGCTGGAGTACAACTTGCAAGTGCTGGAAGACTAGAGAGGCAAATCCTTGGAGGAACCAGAGCTGCCCCACTCCCACTGGCCCTGACCATCTAAAGGCAGAATGGTGGAATTAGCAAGGAGCGTGGCCAGAAGCCTTTCGAATCCCAGTTGATTAAAAGCAGCTTTCTTCCACTATCACCCCTGGGTTCCCTGGCCTCTGTCCCTCTCATCAGACCCCTTCCTCCTTTCAAATCCTCCTTTTTTTCATCTTTCCCTTCCCCCATTGCCACCTGCCCTTCAGCACCTGCACCTCATTCTACCATGATGCCATTTTCCAGGTAAAAACAGAGCTTACAGGCAAAGCAGCCTGTGGAGGATGAACTAAGAAGAGACTCAGAAAGCTACACACCTGGAATGGATAATCAGGTGAACTGCATTTCAAAGAAGACTTGAAAGCCTGGAGGGGATTAGAAAGGAGGCCTGGACTCTTTAGAGGAAGGAAGTATTGCTGTGTATAGGATTTGTGTGTCTGGATCCTTGTACAGAAAATCGTTTACCTAACTACATAGGGGAAAGACAGGGTGTGTGGGGAGAACAATCCCTAATGCTATAAAACTTTTATTATTCCAGGTAGATGGGGTAGAGTTGGCAAAGAGTCCATTTTTTTTTTAATATAATGGAATTACCATGAGTCATTATGGACAGGCATTAAGAAAAGGGGATTGTCCTCTGGAATCAAATGGATCCCCATACCAATTTCCTGGCTTTAGGAAGGAGTAGAACCTCCAACAGCCTACTGAGAAATGAAAAAAACTTCTTCTGGAAGGGGAGATCATTGTCTGAGGCATTGATCCCAGGTCTGATAAAAGTGGTGACCTTGATACCCTCTGCCAGACCCACAGGGCCCGTGGCGCTGTCCGTTGTGGAGTGGGCGACCGAAGTCTGGCTTGGAAGAGGCGTCTGGGCAGCAAAAAGGGCGAGGAATCCCCCCGCCCCGGTCAACCTCCACCAGACCTCCTCCCACAGTTCTTCGCAAGTCCTCTACATTGGCCTCTAAACCCAAGAATTGGGCGGGGAAATTTGGCTTCAGACTAGGAGTTTGCGCCCTCTTCCCCACGCTCTTGGCACTGGAACCCTCGATTCTGCGCAGTCTCCGGCTGCTCAGACGTGAGTTAGCGGGGGTCTCCCCCCCCTCCCCCATGGCGCAGAGTGGAGGGAAAGAAAGAAGGATGGACACTTTCCCCTCTCCATACTCCTTTACCCCAGCCTAGCTTTCTTCTTATCAGAAATCAAATCGCAGCCGCCAGGCTCTGAGGGCCTATGATGAAGACCTGGTTCGTTTCTCCGCCCAGCTCTCTCTGGAGTCTGGACGCCATACGCGTGGGTCCTGGCTCCTATTGTCCAGAAATCCTGCCTTTTCCTCATTCCTGGGCATCTCTCTTTCTTGGTTCCTCCGTGCGTCTTGCTTATCCTGTGCCGGCATAGGCGGGGCCTTACTTCCCGCTGCCCAGTTGTTTTCCCGTTCTCCTTTACAGTCTTGCCCCGAGTTTGCTTCTCTTAGGTCCAGACCCCACATGCGGAGCCCCACCCCAGGGGTGCGTCTCTTTCTACGAGACGCTCTCTACATTTATTTCTTTTCACGTCTCCAAACGCGTGCTTCTCCTAAGTGCCTAACCTTGAGGCCCCCAGACCCACTTCTCTCACGATCGCTCTCTGGCCTGCCCTCACCCACCTCCTTCCCCAGGTTTCCTCCTGACCCTGGCTACTAATGTCGCTGCAGCCCCCTGGGCGGCTGTTCAGCAGCAGGAAGCAGAGGAGCAGCGGGAGCACCCCGGAATCCCTAGGCCACTGTAGGTGCTGCATCCTTCCGGGCTCAGCGCGCTCGCTCCCCTCCTAAGTCGCAGAGAAAGTAGAGACAGCAGCAGGAGGGGCTAAATTGGACTGTAGCTTCCCACCCCCACGAGGGCTGGATCTGCGGGTGGAATTGTACCTTTCCCATAAGTTTGTTACGACTGTTCATTAGATATGAACATCCGTGGACAGTAAACGCTCAATGTAATTAGTCTATTTTTATTATCCTCCTCCTAAAAATATTCAACATACTTGGGTTCAATCCGCAAAATATACTGCACATCCATCCACTTCTCTCCACATTCACTGCCATTGCCTTGGTTCAAACCTCTGTACTCCGATAACTAACAAGTGAACTGATCTCTTTTTTCCATTCTTTTAAAAAATTTCTTTAAAATGTTTATTTTTGAAAGAGAGAGTGAGCAGGAGAGGAGGGGCAGGGAGAGAGGGAGACACAGAATCCAAAGCAAGCTTGAGGCCCTGAGCTGTCAGCACAGAGCCTGAGGCGAGGCTCAAACTCAGGAACCATGGGATCATGACCTGAGCTGAAGTTGGACACTTAACCGACTGAGCCACCCAGGCACCCCTCTTGCTTCCATTCTTGTTTAGTTACAGGCTAGTGTGTGAGCTTTCTAAACCTTAGACTGGCATTTCAATATTTTTTCATTAAGCTCAACAAATTTATTATGAAAATTCTCAAATATTAAAAAGAAGAATCTAACGAACACTCCTATATGTACCACCCAGACTTGATGAAATATTTAGAAGTAATTTACAGGAGCGCCTGGGTGGCTCAGTTGGTTAGGCTTCAGACTCTTGATTGCAGCTCAGGTCGTGATCTCAGGGGACAAGGGATCCATCCCAGCGGCCAGCTTCATGATGATGGTAAGGAGCCTGCTTGGGATTCTCTCTCTCCCTCTCTTTCTGTCCCTCCCCAGTTTGCGTGCACTCTCTCTCTCAAAATAAATAAATAAGCATTAAAAAAATAAAAATAGTTTACAGGCATCATGACATTTCACTCCTAGATAATTTAATATGCATCTCTTAGAATTAACAATAGTTTCCTATATAACCACAATACCCCAGACATCTGTGGTAGGCTGAATAATGGCCCTTAAAGATGTCCACATCAGTGTCCCAGAGCCTGTAAATGTTACTTTGTATGGTAAGAGGGACTTTGCCGCGTGATTAATCTTAGAAGGTGATTAACCTCAGGTGAGATTATCCTTGGATTTTCCAGGTGTGCCCTGTATAATTACAAGGCAAGAGTCTTTGTAAGAAAGAAGAGTCAGAAGTGGGAGATGTGACATTGGAAGAGGTTTGGAGAGATGTCAGGAAGAATCCACAAGCCAAGGAATGCAAACAGCCTCTAGAAGCTGAAAAAAAGCAGGAAAATGGGATTCTTCCTTTAAGACTCCAGCACAGCCCTGTGGACATCTTGATTTTAGACTTCTGACTTCCAGACAGTGAGGTAACAAATTTGTGTAGTTTTAAGCCACTAAGTTTGAGGTGATTTGTTATAGCAGCACTTGGAAAGGGACATAACAACTAAACATATTTATAATTCCCTAATATTCACAGTTCTCTAGTCCTCTTAGATACAACTCCTCTATCAGATAAATGGTTTGTGAATATTTTCTCCAACTCTGAGCATTTCATTTTAATTTTCTTATCACATCTTTTGAAGAGCAAAATATTTTAATTTTGAGGAGGTGCACTTTATTAATTTTATCTTTTATGGCAAATGTTATGTTTCTTAAAAATGTTTCACAGTCCAAACTTACAAAGATTTTTTTCTCCTGTTTTCTTAAAAAAATTTGGTTATGCTCCTTCATCAAATCAGTCAGAAAGCATTTCCCCTTTGTTATTCTGTGAAAGAGTTTGTACGTGATTGATATCACTTCTTCTTCAAGGGTTTGGGCTTGGTGTGTCTTTGTGAGAAAGTTTTATGACAATTTCAACTTCTTCAGCTATAGAAGGCATCCATTTTCATTCTGTTATGGAAACTTGAATTTTTAAAGAAATTTGTCCATAACATTTAAGTTATCACATTTGTTACCATAAAGAGCCTCATAATGTTGCTCTATTATCCTCTTACTCGTTACAGAATTTGAAGCAATTTCCCTTTTTAAATTCTTGGTTGTGATCATTTGTATTTTTCCTCTTTTTTATTTATCAGCATAGCTAGAGATTTATAAATTTTATTGGTCTTTTTTAAGAACTGATTTTTGGTTTTATTGGTTTTTCTCTGTAGTTTGCCCATGTTATTGAGTTCCATTCTTTATTATTATTTCTCTTTATTTTCTTTGGGTCTCATTTCCTTTCTTTTTATAGCTTTCTGAGTTGATAGTTTATCATTGATTTACATGTTTTCTTCTTCACAGTAAATGCATGTAAGGCTACACATTTCCCTTTAAGCATTACTTTTTTGTGTTTTAATTATCAAGTGGTTAATTTAAAAAAAATTTTAATGGTTTTTTTTTTTTTTTGAGAGACAGAGAGAGACAGTACGAGCAGGGGAGGGTCAGAGACAGAGGGAGACACAGAATCTGAAGTAGGCTCCAGGCTCTGAGCTAGTTGTCAGCACAGAACCCAATGCAGGGCTCGAACCCATGATCCGTGAGATCATGACCTGAGCCAAAGTCGGACGCTCAACCTACGGAGCCACCCAGGCGCCTTGGTAAATTTTCTAATTTTTCTTGTAACTTCTTAGACCCATGGATCATTTGGAAGGATGTTGCAGTTAGGGACTTCTTAGGGTTTTTAAAATTTTATATTTTATTTCTTTATTAAAATTTTTTTTAATGTTCACATATTTTTGAGAGAGAGAGAGAGAGACAGACAGAGTGTGAGCAGGGGAGGGGAAGAGAGAGAGGGAGACACAGAACCTGAAGTGGGCTATGGGCTCTGTGCTCTGAACGGGGCTTAAACCCATGAGATCATGACCCAAGTCAAAGTAGGATGCCTAACTGACTTAGCCACCCATGTGCCCCTGTTTATTGATAGCTTAATTTCAATATGGTCTGAGAACTGGATTTGTAGACTTCAACTGTATTGACTTTATTTTGTTTCATGACTCAGCATATACTAGCTTGTTGAATGTTACATGTACATGTGAAAAGAATACGTATTCCACAGTTACTGGTTTAATGTTCTATGAATGTCAAGTAAGTCATGTTGGTTAAGGTTCATTTTTTTCATATCGTTGATTTTTGTCTGCCTGATCTATTCATCATAACCAAAGATATTTGTGGAATTGCCCATCTTTCCTTTAGGTTCTATCAATTTTGCTTTGGTTTTTGAAACTGCTATTTGATGCATCTGCATTTAGAATTGTTATGCCCTCTTGAAGAATTGAGCCTTCAGCCATTATGAAATATTCCTTTTTATCTCTGGTAATACTGCTTATCTTAAGCCTACCTTTTCTTATATTGAGATAGCCACAACAGCTTTCCGTTGGTTAACATGTTCATGGTCTATCTTTTTCCATTATTTTACTTTCAGGTTATCACTGACATTGTTCTTAAAGTATATATCTTATAAACAAGATATAGTTTGATTCTGTTTTGTTTTGTGAATCCAGATTGGCAATCTCTACCTTTTAATTGGATTGTTTAGTTCCTTATATTTCATGTAATTATTCATGTTTGGGATTAGTTCTGCTACCTTGTTATTTGTTTGTTTTTTTTTTTTTGTCTTACTCATTTTCCATTGTTTCTCCTCTCCTTTCTTTTGGAATAATCAAGTAATTTTTAGTATTCAGCTTTATTGGCTTTTTAGCTATACATCTTTATATTATATTGTTTTTAAAAGTTTATTTATTTTGAGAGAGAAAAAGAGAGCGAGCAGGGAAGGGACAGAGATAGAGGGAGAGAGAGAGAAACCCAAGCAGGCTCTGCATTGTCAACACAGAGCATGACATGTAGCTTGAACTCACAAACTATGAGATCATGATCTGACCTAAGATTAAGAGCTGGATACTTAACCAGCTGAACCACCCAGGTGCCCCTATATCATATTATTTTTAAGAGGTTGCTCTAGAAATTATAGCGACCATCCTTAATTTGTCACAACTACTTTAAGTTAATATTATTACACCTCACTTCTTGCAACAATATAATTCATCTACTCCCCCCATTTTGTATTATTGTGATATATTTTATTTCTACATATTTTGTAAACCACACAACACTTCTTAACCGACTGAGCCACCCAGGCACCCCCACACAACACTTTTTAAATTTACTTTTGCCTTAGTAAGTCAATAGACTTTTAAAGACATTAAAAAATAGTCTTATATTTATTCACATATTTATCATTTCTGGTTTGTCCTTTATTCCTTCCTTCAGAGTCCAAGTTCTGTGGGATCATTTTCTTTCAGTTTGAAGAGCTTCCTTTGGTATTTTTTGTACAGATCTGCAGACCATGACCTCTCATATTGTTTATTCATTTGTTTGTCTGAAATATCTCCATTTCTCCTTCATTTAAAATGATGTTTCCACTATGTTTAAGAGACGCCTGGGTGGCTCAGTAGGTTAAAATGATGCTTCCACTATGTTTAGAATCGGAGGCATACCTTTTTTCCTTCAGCATTTAAAGATCCCATGCTATTGTCTTCTGGTTTCTATGATCTAAAAGACAGTCTTTATTTATACTAATGTCCCTCTGAAAAAATTGATCTTTTCCTCCCTCTGAGATGTATAGGGTTTGCTGAGCCTCTTTATCTGTGGGTTGATGTATTTTATCAATAGTGGAACATTTTTAGTCCTCATCTCTTCAAACACTCTGTCTCCTGTTGCGTCTCTCCTCTCCTTTTGAGACTCCAGGTACATACATGTTCTGCTACTTGCTATTATCCTCAAAATCTTAGATGCTGTGTTCTGTTTTTGTTTTAATCTTTTTTCTCTCAGTGCCTCTGTTTGGATAATTTCTATCAACTTGATCCCTACTTCTGCTGTATCCAGTCTGCTATTATACTCAATCAATGAACTTTTCCATTGCGGACTCTTTTTTTCATTTGTAGAATATGAATTATTTAATAATTTCTATTTTTTTGCCTAAGTTCCTCAATCATTTATCTTTTCAGGGAAATTATTTAAAATATTTATAATAGCTGCTTTTCATACCTTGTCCCCTAACACCTGGCCCACCTTTGGGTCTGCTCTATTGATAGTCTTCTCTTGATACAGTTTACATTTTCCTGCTTCTTTGCCAACTAACATTTTGTTGTATACCGGATATTTTGGGTCAATGCATGATAGAAATTCTGAATTAGATTATCTTCTTTAAAAGGGTGTTGAGTTTATTCTATTAGGCAATTAAATTTTTGCCAGAGAAGCTGGAAGCCTAGTTAAGGCAGGAGCATTTTCATTCTGCTCTTAATCCTAGGCTGTATCCCTTAGTCCTGTGACATTGTACTTACACCTAGTGTTTGGTCCTTTTGGGATTTCACTGAAAACCCCAAGGTCTTTACTAAGACCTTGTAATTTTATTAGTCCTGAACCCCACACTTGGTCTCCTTAACACCCTGTGGCAGCTTCCAAAATCTGTTCAGATATTTGACTTTCCCACTAGTTTCCTGAAATCTCATCCTGAATATCTACCATCTAAAAGGTAGTTAAGTATTTGAAGGAAATTTATATGTGGATTTTGGGGTTCACTTCTCTGTAGCTCACTCATTTCTCAGATTTCTTCCTCATTTCCAGCTGCTCTTGCATACAAATACAAAACAAACCTGTGTTTCCGAGGCCAGTCAGACTTCCACTCCCTGCCCAAGCTCTATTTCCCCATGTGCTTCAGGGAACCCGCAGTGTCCTTAGGAGGAAAGCCTGTTAAATGTGGGACTCACCCATGGACTTCCCTTTTTTCAAGGATTATATTCCCTCTAGTTTTTCTTGCTTTTAATTGGTCTCTATGCTTTCAAACATTTGTTTTTATATTTTGTCTCAAGTACATATATTCAATGTTGGAAAGAGACTAACACAGCTATTTTGTCACACCAGGAACTGGACGTTTATCTGGTTATCACTGACTCATGTTATACATGATATATGAAAACTATTTACAGAAATAATTTGAGGTCTAAGAGCAAATGAGTATGAATCTGCTTTGAGTAATATAATGCTATAGGAAAACAGAACATATTGGTCTTTGGGTGGGTTGAACAGAGGTGGCTCTGCTTTTCTCCTTTCTAATATTTCAGACTACCAGGGAAATAGCTATCAAAATGATAACTTATGCATTGATACTATACCTCTTTTTGCTATTCATTGGATGGGCCCTTAATGCTGAGAGTAATAATGTCAGAAGACCTAGCAGGTTCTCAGGACGATTGGACCTGGAGTTCAAAGGGAGGAAGTTCCTTTCCCAAGGGGAAAAAGACCACCAGAAAGCGGGGTGGGTGGGTGAGGAAAGATCGCAGTTCAGCTGTGGTCCTACCCTGCCTTGCATTCATGTTATGAATGGTAACTAGACGGAGAAAGGGATTAGAAACCAGGCCACCATTTGCACCCTGCCCACCATGAATATCTTCTCTGTACTGGCCCTACATATTTTACTTCAGAGGCTCTCATTGGAGTCCACAGAGTTTTGATAAAAACACACTTTAAAAATACAGAAATGGGCTGTCCTAGACCTACCCTTCTAGATGCCAGTGCAAGGGGTAGAGATGGGGATACCTTAATCAGCTATAAAGTTTTGCTCAGAGAAGGAAGAAACTTAAAAAGTTCTAAAGTGGAAAGAAACATGGGATATGGAATTTGTGTGGATTTGTGCTGGAGACATCTCCCATCTACAACATAAAACATCTCCCCCCTCCCCCACCCTGCCAATAAATAATAGGCTCTAATAGCAGTCCTGATTTGGGCAAGTCCTAAGGCATAGTGACTTAGCAACTGCCTGACAGCCTCCCTTCCCTTGGGTCGAGTGTCTGATTTTCTCTTCCCTTCTCTGATTTCCCCGTAGCTTTAGAGCTAATCAGGACCCTGACTTGGAGAAGAGTAGCAGATTCTTTATGCATACTTTAGCACCATAGCAACCAGTTCTCATTGTGGGGATTAGTCATTTAGTGCTGCTGATGTCACCACAGCAACCAATCCAGGCAGATGAAGCACAGTTGCCATGGTGACAGGATGCAGAAGCTGTTTATTTGGAGAGCATAGGGTCTGGATTCTGCCTGAGGTTCAGGCTGTCTCTGGGTAGGATGCATGGCCAGCTAGAGGTACTCAACTCTATGCAATTGCCCAGTCCAAGCTACCAGTGTCCCCCTGGACAAGAACAATACTTCCTAACAGGCCTGTCTTTTCCACTCTTGCCCTCTATCAATACATTATCCAGCAGTGGTAGGGTGGTCTTTTAAAGTTCTACATCACATCATTCTATTCATTTCTTTAAAATCCCTAGTCATTTTCTTCTGCCCTTTGCCTTTTTTTTTTTTTTAAGTTTATTTATTTGTTTTGAGGTGGGGAAGGGCAGAGAGACAGGGAGAAAGAGAATCCCTGAAGGTTGACTCTGCCTTCAGCGCAGAACCAACCCAACTTGAGACTCAGTTCCATAAACCATGAGATCATGACCTGAGCTGAAATCAGGAGTTCGATGCTTAACCAACTGAGCCACATAGGAGGCTGTCTTCTGCCCTTTGTGTAAGATTTAGACTCTTTACTACCAGCTGAAAGGCCCCACATGGTCAGTTCTGGGTCTACTTCTCCAACTACATTTCCTGCCACTAGCTGTTCTGTTTGTTCCTCTAATGTGTTATTTTAGGACTGAAAAATACAATAACCAAAATAAAAACTTGCTGGATAGGCTCAATAACAGAATAGGAATACAGAAGAAAGTATCCATTAACTTGAAGATGGACCAATAGAAGTGATCCAATCAGAACAACAGTGAGAAAAACATTGGAGACAAAAGTAAACAGAGCCTCAGGGACTTGTGGGACAATACTAAAAAGTCTAACATTCATGTCATTGGAGTCCCAGGAGGAAAGGAGAGAGATAGTACATTAAAAATATTTGAAGAAATAATAGCTGGAAACTTCCCAAGTTGTCAAAAGCCACAAACCTATAGATCCAGTAAGTCCAGTGAACTCCAAATGGAACCAGTAAGCAAAGGGTTAATGGGGCAGAAAAGCACAGCTGCAACTTTTTAGCCCAAATCCCATTGCTCTCAGAATGCTGTCTGTCACCATGGTTCTATGAGATAATACAAGAATATTCTGACACCATGATAACCAAGTGTTGATTTAGTTTTGCAGGGACTCAAGTTTTCATCAAGAAGCTGGCCAGAGCCAGTTAGGACCAGTGGCTACCTCTTTGAAATTTAAGAGCAAAATGAAATTAACTGTCTTCTACTTAGTAACTTCCTTTATTATTTTTCTTTTTCAAGTCTTTATTTAAATCCCAGCTAGTTATCATGCAGTGAATATTAGTTTCAGGTGTAGGATTTAGTGATTCATCACTTAGATACAACACCCAGTGCTCATCACAAGTGTCCTCTTTAATCCCCATCATCGATTTAAACCATCCCTCCTGCCCACCTCCCCTCCAGTAACCCACAGTTTGTTCTCTATAGTTAAAAGTCTGTTTCTTGGTTTGTCTCTATTTCCAACACCCCCCCCCATCCCATGTTCAATTGTTTTGTTTCTTAAATTCCACATATGAGTGAAAGCATATAGTATTTGTCTTTCTCTGACTGACTTATTTCACTAAGCATAATACTCTCTAACTTCTTTTATTTTTGAGTCATGAAGCTCCTCTCTCCTTTACCCAGACCCTTTTCTGCTTCCCTTTAAAAACCCCTGACTCTCCTCCTTTGAGGAGGCAAATTTGAGTATGCCTTTCCATCTTTGAATTTGGCTGCCTCTTGAATGAACCCTTTCCTTGCTGCAAACTTGATATGTCAGCAATTGGCCTTACCTGTATTGGGCAGATGAACTGTGGTTTGTTTACACAAACAGGATAAACATGAAGAAATCCATGCCCTGATACATCATAATCAAACTTCTAAAAACTAAAAACAAAGACACAATCTTGAAAACAACCAGAGAAAAACAACTTATCCGTTATAAGAGAACAATAATCCAAATGATTACGGCTTTTTTATTATGAACTATGAGGGCCAGAAGGAAATGGAATAACATTTTATTTTTTTCTGTGTTTTTTTTAAAATTTTTTAATTTTTAAATTTTATTTTTTAATAGTTTATTGTCAAATTGGTTTCCATATAACACCCAGTGCTTCTCCCTACAAGTGCCCCCCACCATGACCATTACTCCCTCCCTCCCCCTCCCCCTTCAGTCCATGGTTCGTTTTCAGTATTCAGTAGTCTCCCTTAATCTGTGTCCCTCACTCTCCCCCGCTCTCTTTCCCCCTTCCTCTCCCCATGGTCCCCTGCCAGGTCTCTCCTGTTAGACCTATGAATGCAAACATATGGTATCTATCCTTCTCTGCCTGACTTATTTCGCTTAGCATGACACCCTCAAGGTCCATCCACTTTGCTACAAATGGCCATATTTACCCAGGGGATAAAGAAG
The DNA here is from genome assembly GCA_004023845.1 of Helogale parvula. NCBI lineage: Eukaryota > Metazoa > Chordata > Mammalia > Carnivora > Herpestidae > Helogale > Helogale parvula. Next base: position 25,791 of record PJEM01009679.1, read on the forward strand.
TGCTAATGAATAGGAGCACATGTACCCCAATGTTCACAGCGGCACTTTCTACAATAGCCAAATCATGGAAAGAGCCTAAATGTCCATTAACTGATGAGTGGATCAAGAAGGAATAACATTTTAAAAGAGCTGCCAACCCAGTATTCTATAACCAGCAAAATATACTTCAGGAAGGAAGGTGGAACAAAGATGGAGAAAAACTCATTTGTAGCCTGCAGACCTGCTCTAAAAGAATTGCTAAAGGAAATTCTTCGGATAAGAGGGACATGATTTCAGAAGGAAACCCAGAATGTCAAGAATGGAGACAGTAATAGAAATGGAAACTATCTGGGTAAATATCATAGACGATTCTTCCCCTTTTGAATTACTTACAGTATCTTTGATGGTTCAAAGCAAAAGTTATAACACAGAGAATTTCAAATGTATGTAGATGTAATTGATTCTAACTGACAACTGAAACATCAAACTGGGAGAGGAAAGGAAGGTATGCTAGTAAGATCTCTGCATTAGGCTCAAAATGGTAAAACAGTGATCATAGCAGACTGTGAAAAGTTAAATGCGTATACTCAGATCCTTAAAGCAACCACTTAAAAAGTATAGAAAGATAATGAAAAATACAATTGCTACATTAAAATAGAATACTGAAAGTGTTTTAATAACCCCAAATAAGGAAGGAAAAGATGTACACAATTAGGGAGGCTGAGAAATCCCATGGATTGCCGTTTGCAAGCAGACAACCAGGAAAGCTCATGGTGTACTTTAGTCTGAGTCCCAAGGCTTGAAAACAAGGTGGGCTGATGATATAAGTTCCAATCTGATTTCAAAGGCCCGAAAATCAGGAGCACTCATGTCCAGGGGCAGGAGAAGACATGTTTCACCTTTTTGCTCTGTTTGGGCCCTCAGTGGGTTGGGTGATGCCCACTCACATTAATGAGGGCATCTTCTTTACTCAATCTACCAATTCAAATACTATTCTCTTTCAGAGATATCCTCACGGACAGACACACTAAGATATGATGTTTTACCATCTATCTAGGCACCCCTCCGCCCATTCAAATGGACACATATAATTAACCACCACAATGGGCAAGTGGGAATGAACCCGGCTGGGGTCCCCAAGGATCTGTGTGAACTTGTCTCAGGTTTAACCCACCAGGGATGGATCTGCAGGAACATATATCCTCTAAGTTCAATCCTTAACTGCCTCTGGGGATGTTAATTCCCAGACATCTCAGAGCTGTCTTGAGCACAGGTAGGCAAGTTTCCCTAGCATTCCAGAATACCCACGGGACAAGAAGTAGAGTCCCAGCTTGAGGTGGGAAGCTGTCAGCACGTACAGACACTGTACCTGCAGCCACAGGTGAACTCAGAGGTGGGCAGGGGATCTGAAGCAGGGCATCTGCGTGATCTACCACACAGGTGTTCAATAATATCTATTGCATGAATATGTTCTATGTACGACTCACTTCCCTGACTAAGCTCTGTTTGCCTTGAGGCAGGAACCATGTATTGTGGTGGCCAGACACAGTGAATGTATGATGAGGAAAAGTAGGGTAGGTGGTAGGGGTCAATCTAGCTCATAAAAACTGGGTGTAGGGGTAACTGGGTATCTTAGTATGTTAAGCATCTGACTTCAGATCAGGTCATGATCTCCTGGTTCATGGGTCTGAGTCCTTCATTGGGCTCTGTGCTGACAGCATGGAGCCTGCTTGTCATTGTCTCTCTGTCTGCCAATCCTTGCTCATTTTCTCTCTTTCACTCTCAAAATAAATAAACTTCAAAAAAACTAGGCATCGATAAATATGTTGAGAATTATGTTTAGCTATGTCCTTAGATGCACAGATGCAGGGGACAGGACATGCACTGGCAGCATGATTAAGCCTGTATTACCAGAGAAGGGCCTCTTAATTTCCCTGAGCTCTATAAGTAGGTAGGTCCTATGGTCCGAATGTTTGTGCCCCCCCCCCATTAATATGTTGAAATCCTAACCCTCAAGGTGATAAAAGTATTTGGAAGTGGGGACTTCGTGAGGTGATTAGGTCGTAAGGATGGACGTCTCATGAATGGGATTAGTACCCTTATAGAAGAAATCCCAGACAGAACTGTCCCTCTTCCACCAGTGAGTACGCAGTGAAAAGACACCGCCTATGAACCAGGAAGCAGGTCCTCACCAGCCACCGATTCTGTCTGCACCTCACTGGCTTCCTAGCCTCTAGAACTGTGAGAGGGGCACATGGGTAGCTCAGCTGGTTGAGTGTCTGACGTCGGCTCAGGTCACAATCTCATGCTTCATAAGTTTGAGCCCCTCATTGGGCTCTCTGCTGTGATGAGAGAGAGAAAAGTTAAATGTGTGTACTCAGATCCCCAGAGCAACCACTTAAAATGTACAAGAATGATAATGAAAAACACAATTGATACATTAAAAGAGAATACTGAAAAGTGTTTCAATAACCCCAAATAAGGAAAAAAAGGATGCACACAATTATGGAGGCCGAGAAATACCTAGCATTCCAGAGGTATTTTTGAAATCTTAACCCTCAGGGCGCCTGGGTGGCTCAGTCAGTTAAGTGTCCACTTCAGTTCAGGTCATGATCTCGTGGTTCGTGGGTTTGAGCCCCGCATCGGGCTCTGTGCTGACAGCTCAGAGCCTGGAGCCTGCTTTGGATCCTGTGTCTCTCTCTCTCTCTATCTCTCTGACCCTCCCCTGCTTGCGCTATCTCTGTCTCTCAAAAATAAATAAAAAACATTAAAAAACAAAAGAAATCTTAACCCTCAAGGGGTTAAGGAAATAAATAAACTTTATTATTAAATAATGAATAATATTTATTTATTATTTATTAATAAAGAAACATTAAACAATTAAAGCTGGAAGAAATAAATTTGTTGTTGATAAACCACCGGGTTTATAGTACTTTGTTACAGCAGCCTGAACAGACTAAGACAGTCGGGTTGGCACTTTCCCATGTGCTCCCATTTGTGAGGCTCAAATGAGCTAAGTGCTTTGAGAAATATTAAGCTTGAGGCATGAGACGTCTGGAGTTTGGTCGGCTTGAGCAACAGCAGTTGGTCCCCCCTCTCCCAGAGGCAAAGTGACCTCAGGTATCAGAACGTTAAATGTGCAAAGCAGGTGTGCGTGGGTGGCTCAGTTGGTTAAACCTCCAACTTCGGCTCAGATCATGGTGTCTGCCTCTCTCTCTGCCCCTCCCCGCTCATGCTCCATCTCTCTCTGTCTCAAAAATAAATAAAACACTAAAAAATTTTTTTTTTAAATGTGCAAAGTGTTTAGTCACAGAATTCTGGGTGGGTTCTTGGGTTTAGGGCTTCTTGGTTTTGGGGCTTCCATAACTGCTCTGTAGGGGACCCCAATGCTCAGAGGATACCATGAACCTCAAAGGCAGATCAAGGTCCCAGGCCTTGCAGACCCGAGGTCTGGAAAGAAGACTTTCCTTCCACAAATGGAAGGGAGACCAAGGTGATACATTTGAAGCCCGTGGGTGGAGATGGCTAGCTCTCCAGCTGTGATCCCATCTTGCCTTTCATCTGCCTTAGAAATGATCTGTAGCGGGGGAAGGGACCAGAAGCCAGGCATTGGGCGCACCTAGAGCTGTGCTCTCTGAACCCCAGACCCCAACTTTTTCTATGTTCTGATCCTACTCTCTCACTTCAGAGATCCCTGTCTGGTCCAAACCCTACCCATCCTGCCTCCAGACAAGTCTGTAGAAAGAGTTTGCTTGAAAATCAGCTTTAATGATTCGGATCCAAATTTGGGTCAGCCTGAGATTGCCTGTCTTCTTCTTCTTTTTCTTTTTAAGTGTATTTATTTAGAGAGAGGGAGAGCATGGGCAGGGCAGGGGTAGAGAGAGCGGGAGAGAGAGAGAATCCCAAGCAGGCTCCACACTGTCAGCGCAAAGCCCAACATGGGTCTCGAACCCATGAACCATGAGATCATGACCTGAACTGAAACCAAGAGTCAGACGATTAACCAACTGAGCCACCCAGGCACCCCCTGAAATTGCCCTTCTTGAGAGCACCAGGAAGGTGTGGGGGGTGGGAGGCTTCTCCTCAGGTTTTAATCAGCTATGAGGCTGTGACTTGTGACTCAGACTAGGGAATGGCTTAAAGACATCCTGAAATGGGAAGAAACAAGGAATTTTCAGTGAACACACTGACTTCCGGCCCCACCCCTCCCCACCAAATTCAGAGCAAGTCTCCATAGCAGTCTTGATGTGAATAAGCCTTGAGACTAGGGACTCAGGTACTGTCAGACTACAGGCCTTTCCCTGGTCCCTAATTTTAATTCTATCTCCTTCCAGGGATTTTCCACTAGACACAGGGCTGGTTGGTCCCCTGAGCCTGAAGAGAATGGCAGCTCCTTGTTTGCACACTTGATAGAACCATGGCAACCGGTCCCCGCCACAGGGTCAGTCACAGGACTGATGATGTGGTCCAGCAACCAATCCAAGCCAAGGAGGCCTGGCTGCCATGGTGACAGAGATGAAGACCAGTTCTTCTGAAAGGGGTAAAAGGCTAGCGCACCTCTGAGGTGCAGGCTGCCTCCGATGGAGTCCAGCTAAGAGGTTCCTAGCAAGGCTGCCCCGATCTTCGTCTAAGGTACCAGCAGATCCCACCTGGACAACTCAGTAGCTTCAGACGGTTCTACATGGTTCTACTCTTGTCCATTTCATAATCCATATTTTCCAGCAGCGTCACTCTATCCTTATAGAATGTTAATCATATTGCCTTTCCCTTGCTGATGATTTCCCACTACATTTTGAATGAAACCCAAACCTGTCATACAGACTTGCGTAGTCCTTGGGCCCATTCTGCTGCCACAAGTCTTTCTATTTGTTCTCCTAAGAAGTCCTCCAATCTCACCTGAGGGCAATTGTATTTGTAATTCTCTCTGCCTTGGGGATTCTTCCTCCAGAAATTCCTCTGGCTGCTTCCAGGCTGTCATTTAGGTCAAAATTCTATTGTCACCTCCTCAGACTATCCCTGGTGTGGAGAAGTCTGATATGTCAAGCAGCCCAACCTCTATGGGGGCCTTGGAGAGGAAGGGTGGGGCTGGGGTGGGGGAAGGTTGGGTCGGAGACCAGGTCTGGTCGTGGCACTCAGTTTCTCAGCTGTAAAGATGGATGGATAACTAAGAGGTAGGGTAGTTTTCTACCTGGGCTCCAGAGAGCTCAAGGGTCCAAGGGGATGCCCAGAAGCCTTCCCAGGTGGCTTCGTCCACACCACTGAGAAGAGTAAGGGGGAGGCTGAATGTGAGGGGCTCTGGGAACTCCTCTCTCACTTAAGGATAGTAGCTTCATATCTATATATGTGTGTGTGTACAAATATACGTGTGTGTATGTTTACAGAAAGAGAGGGAGAGAGAAATGTATATAGATATATGGATATGGATAGATGAACAAGGTGAGAATTTAGGGTCATGTCATACTCAAGATTTTCTTAGAAAAACAGGGAGCCCATAAATATTTTTTAAGTTGTGAAACCTCTCAAGTAGATTTCTACAGGCCTTTCAGGCTCTGTGCCTGTGCTTGATCTTACAGAGCAAGAGGCCACTGCAGGCCCCCAGCCCCTTGCATCCCCCAACTGCTGGAATCTGTGAAAAGCTATGTGAGAGAAAGTGGGGACGCCCTCCAGTGGGCGACGGGAGAATTTCCCCTCAGTCTAGCAACCACTGGTATTTTTCATATTTGTCTTTAATCCACACAGAAACACCAGAGGGGTTGTCTTTATTCATTCCCATTTTACAGATGTGGAAGAAGGGAATTGAAGAGCCTAGGTAATGTGTCCAAGGTCGCAGTTGGGCAGCGGCAGAGTGAAGATTTGACTGGCTCTTTCTCTTCCAGCCTCCAGGCCCTCTCTTCCAGAAGGTTCTCCATCAGGCTCAGTGAAATCATTCCTTATCAACCAATGTCTAACCCCTCTTCACCCCATCCCCTCTGTAAACAGGTCCATGGTGGGCTCAGCGTTCTTGGACAAGGCCAGGCCCTCATCTGGAGAGAGGCCTTTCTGTGGTTAGTCATCTCTTGGTTCAGGACCTCTGAACCCATTTCAGAGTTCAAGCATTGTCCCTTGTTCACCTTGGTCACTGGGCTCGGAGGGGAAAGAAGCCAGGAGCCAAGGGTGAAGAGAAAACAGCGAAAAGGCTCAGGGGAAAAGAGATGGGATCCAAATGAAGCATTTCAAAATCCCCAAGGGACTCTCACCTTAGGGAACAACAATTAGAGTTTTGCTTTGCACCTCCCCCTGGAAAATGAGGACGAAGCCTGGGGTACCTCAGAGTGGCCATGTGTCCCAATTCCTTCCCTGTGCAGCCATCACTAAGGCATCGTGGGATTGCTTCTGGCCGAAACCAGACAGGCGCTCTCTTCAGTCTATTCCCTGGGCTTCTAACAGCTCCTGCGGGCAGCCCTGACACTCCTTCCCCTCCCAGGTGCTCTTTCTACCAGACATGCGCAGTGTGGGCAGACCACGGGCCTCACACACCTCAGCATGGTGGTTGTGGTGGGAAAGGCCGCCTACCCGTCCCTCATGTAGGTCTCTGAGGTGTGGAGCCTGGACATGTGCCCCATCTTCTGGGGCTTTACATCTTGAGTGACATCATCCTTCCAGAACAGTCCTGCAGAAAGAAAGGGAGGAGTGTGAGTTGACATGGGACGGGTTGGCCTACCTCAGAAACCAGAGTATGATCGGAATTTCTGCTTTCCTTAAGTACACAAGGGCCACAGGGCAGTGGAGGGATCCAGAGACTGGCTGGGGCACAGGGGTTTGCCTTATGCCTGCCCCCCAGCACTGGAATCCCTGTTCTTACTGGTTCTGTGACCCTGGGAAGCTTAATTATATTGGCCAAGCTTCCGTTTTCTCAGCCGTGAAATGATGAATGAGTGTTGAGAGAATTACAGGGGGTAATCCACGTAAGTTTCTTAGCACAGTGGCTGGTGGGCAATAAGTAGCCAAATGGGAATTTAACGAGGGTGCTGTTATGAGGACCAAATGGAAGTTGAGGACGAACACAGTGGTTTTAAAACTCTAAGGCATTGCTCGCATATCATACGCTATGATCATGAGTAGCAGTAATCCAAACTCTGAGCAGATCTCCCTTCTGAACCCTGCAACCATGAAACCCTGCTTTCAAGGAGGATCAGACACGTTTCCCCAAGGATTCCCCTCCCAGTCTGCACCCCTATCTGTCATGCTTCTTTTGGCCATTCACTCCGAGCTGCCTACTCCCCCAGTTCAGAGTCTGGAATATGTGTGTGGGAGGGAGAGGCTCTGACTGGGAGCACCATGATTTCTGGCCCTGAGCACTTGGATAGCACAGGGTGGGAGGCATAGGGCTAGTCCCAAGGGGACCTATGCGGACCTCTTCCAGGGACTTCTAATCTCCTTTACTGTGCTCCTCTAAAGAAGGCAAGTGAGGGGCGCCTGGGTGGCTCAGTCGGTTGAGTGTCTGACTTCAGCTCAGGTCATGATCTCACAGTTTGGTTTGTAAATTCGAGCCCAACATCGGTCAGGCAGACCCGATGTGCCAACATCTGTCAGCACAGAGCCCGCTTCGGATCATCTGTCCAACCCTTCTGCCCCTCCCTGCTCGCGTGCTCTCTCTCTCTCTCAAAAATACTAAATATTAAAAAATAAAATAAGGAAGGCAAGTGAGAACAGCTTCCCCACAAAGGCTGGGAGACCACCACCATCACCACCACTTGCTCAGGGTCTGAGCATGTGAGGCTCCGGAGGTGAGGATAAAGAGAAAGTTTCAGGCAGAGAAATTTGTGGAAGGAGCTTTTAATGTCAAGGTGGGGATCCCACAGCCCAGCCTCTCCCTTCCAGCTCTCCTGGTCTCACCTTGAGGCACGAGCCACTGAAGCACACCTTGCCAGTATCGGAAGACCAGGTTGACGATTTCTTGCTGGGACCTGGCTGGCGGCATGCCCGCCTGGGGCTGTCCCTCTAGGGGCACAGAATGGGATTAGTAGGGACCTTGGCCAAAAGCCTTCACGAGGGCCTGGGAGCAGAGGCAGAACCCCCACCACCATCATGCTGGGATCCCTCCCCCTTCCCAGTTACTGACTCTCCCCCATCACCACCCTTTCCTCTTTTCCCTCTGGGTCTCACTCACCCTTGGCACAGGCTTCCAGGTGAGAGCAGAGTTTTCGGACAAAGAGACAACCTGTGGATGGACAGGTGAGCAGAGCCTCAGAGGGCTACAAAAATTGAATGGACAGACGGGGAGACAGGGTAGGGATGGGGGAAAGAAGTTCAGCTGCTTCTTGGGTGGAGAGCTGGAAAGAGTTCCAGAATCCTTGGAGGACTAAAGCCTGGGAGCTGGGTTCAGACTGTAAGGCCTGGGGATCCCAGGTTCTAATCCTGAAAGCCACAGTATACCCAGCTACACAATGCGGGGAATAACTTTTCTACCATACAGACCCTCCTGAGTCCAGGTAGACGGGAGGACTGGGGGGAGGAGTGGAGGGAAAGTCCAGAAGAGGAAAGGGTTCAGGCATCTGCACAGGGCCTGAGGCCCCTCCGTGCTTCTTCAGCACTCTGCAGAGCCCCAGGCCCGCAGGAAGTCCAAGTTCAACGGAGGGGGAGGGCCACAACTGTGGGGAAGGCTAGGCCTCCTCCCGCAGCTGCCCCAATCTGCCTCTCCAGGCTAGAGGTAAGCCCAGGCACCTGACTGGCCCTAGGCCTCGAGCGAGACTGGGTGCCCGTGGCCAGGCTCCTTCCACCTACCCCCTCGGCTCCGGGTACCTCCACCCCTTCCCTCCGCGGGCTTTTCTCTTGTGGCTACCTGGCCTGGATCTGTCACCTCTCTGGTCGGGGGTCCCCTCTATTCCTCCTGCTGCACCCCTAATCTCCCCTGAGGCCCACTTCTCTTCCGTCCTACCTCCACCTTCCGATTTTTAACCCCCACCCCACCCCACCTCCACCCCTCGGCTTGCACGCCGCCCTCTGACTTTCCCCACCCCACATGGTTCCCCCAGCTTCGTGCACCAACCGCTTCCACAGCCCTCGCTTCCCGGGCCTTCCCCCAGCTTTCCTCCTGACCGTGGGGACTAACGACGTCCCAGCCCCCGGGGCAGCTGCTCAACAGCAGGAAGCAAAGAATCAGACGCATCCCCGCAGGTCCCCGGACCCCCCCGCCCGCCGCGCCGGCTGCTGCATGGTCGCTCTGGCGCTTGCCGGCTCCACCGCGCCAACGGCGGCCAAGGTCAGACCCCAGCGGCAGCTGCGAGCGCCCCTCTGCGGCAGCTCGGCCGACGGCGGCGGCTGGTGACGAGGCCCCCAACCCCAGCTCTTCCCGGTCTTGGCGACAGAGTCCTGCTCTTAATAGTGGGCTGCTCTTGAATATAGTTGACCGTCGCTCTAGAATCCCCTCCGGACACCCCCCATCCTCCCATCCCCAGAAGCTTAACCTCCATCTCCTTATCTCCAAGTATTAAAGATGTGGGGAGGGGGCGCTGGATACCCTGTGTAATTGCAAATCTGTAAACAGCATCCACGCATAGTTCTTGAGAAGTAGGGTCCCCAGCGTCGTACTCCTTAAGATGGTGTGCTGCGGTGGGATTGCCTGGGGTCAAATCCAAGACCGAGCAGGTAGCACTTTGACTCGGTGCTCCAGTTCATCTCTCCGAGGAGGGTGCTAATAGAATCCGGCTCACAGTCTCCCTAGAAGGATTAATTAGTTTCATTCCCCGCGAAGCATTTAGAAGTATGATCGGACTGGCACATAGTAAGTACTCAGTTAACATTAGCCACGACTGTTCTCCCAGCCAGCTTTCTGTCACTGCCCCATGCCACCGCCATTGTCCAAGCCCCTGTCATCTCTTACCTGCTGCTTAGATTGCATCTCGTCTGGTTGCTTGGAATAATGATAAACTGGGGTGTGTTCCAGGAGTCCAGAATGGTGTCTGCACACTCACTTGCAGGTGCTCAGTAAGTATATGTTTGAATATGCGTTGTTCCACTCTTGCCTCACAATAATCTCTTTTCTAAGCACCCGGAGGAGCTTTCTAAAATAGAAATTGAAGGATGTTTCTCCATCGCTTACCCCCCTTCCATAGCTTTCCTGAACACTTTAGATTAACTACCGAACCACCTATAAGGTGCGCATGACCTCGCCCCACCTTCCTATCCAGCCTATTTCCTTCTCTCCGCTTCCTCTCCGTGTTCCAGCCACACCAGCTTCCTTTCCGCTCGTGAACCCCTGAGCAGTTCTCACAGACTGTTTCCTCCTCTCCCCGCCCTTATGGTCATCTCTTGGTTTCACTATAAACACCACCCTTTCAGAGATGTTTCTTCTCCTTACGCATCCTCACTGCCTCACTTTCCTCACAATGCCTGCCTCTATTTATAATGACTTGTTCCTCTGTTTCCTTGTTCATTTTTTTAAGTTTATGTTTTTACTTATTTTTGAGAGAGACAGACAGTGTGAGCAGGGGAGGGGCAGAGAGAGAACGCGCGAGAGGGAATCCCAAGCTGCCTCTGTGCTTTCAGCACAGAGCCTGATCCAGGGCTTGAACTCACAAACCCACGAGATCATGTCTGGAGCCCAAACCAAGAGTTGGATGCTTAACCAGCTGAGCCACCCAGGTGCCCCTACTTGTTTGTTTCTGCCTCTTCACTGGAGTGTCAGTTGCCAGAGATGGGTGGGGGACATGTCTGTTTCATTTACTGTCACAGCCCCAGTGTCACACCTATCTCAGAGTGGATGCTCAATACATATTTGTTGAACAAATGAAAGAGACTCTGGGTCCAGAGACAGGTATGGAAACCTCTCTGCCTCAGTGTTCTCATCTGTTAGATGGGCATCCTATGAGGGAGACCTTGAGAATGAAATGGTGATGATGGATGAGCATAGTGTCATGCTATACAAACACACTGGGAATTGAGTTCTGCTCCACCTCGGCTTCGGCCTTCCTGGGATTCTCAGATCACAGCCCAAGTCCCATGGGTGGGTGGAAGACCTTGAAACCCTGAAGGACAGGTCTGGTAGAGAATCAGGAGCAGAACATGTGGGAAGCAGCAGCAAGGAGCCAGTAGGGAGAGTGCTATTGAGCAAAAGTTCTCGTGCCCTTCCAACCCTTGCAGCTGCCCCTAGCTTCTCTAGGATTCGATTACTTGAGTTAAAATGTTAATTGTGCAAATGACTTTCATGCTTCTTGAGTTGGAATGTTGATTGTGCTTCAAGCTTTGGCGATCTCCCGGGATTATTTACAGCTGTGGCTGTCTGTCTAAAACTACTTGCTTGTGAGGAATAAAGCAGCAATATGGGCACCGCTCATGTTGCTCCTCCCGTCCCCATCCTTTGACTCTCTCTCTCTTCTTTTCCTCATTCCCTTATCCTCACGTCCTTGCTTCTGTGCGCCCATGCGCGCACAACAAGAATGCAAGAGTCCTGCCTCACAGATCATTGGTGAGATGGGCCGAGAGAGCCCAGCTAGACCCAGAGCACAGAGCTGCCCACCCTGATGGGGAGAGAGGGAGCCCCGAGGCAGCCTCACCAAAGCCAGACTGAAGCTGAACTCAGCCTTGGAGGTGCCCTAGGGGCTTTTGTCTGCGGGTTACTCTGGGGGGACGGGGAAATGAGTGAGGCATGGGCTGCCATTCCTGTGCCTCCTCTTGGATATCCGGGGAAGGAGATATTACCATTGTGTTGAGGTCTGTAAGACCTGGACCACAACCCTGTTGTCAGGCAACATGGTCTTCCCTCAAGGACATGATCATCCCTGGTGGGAACCTCCTGGAGAATGAGGCTGTGCACTAAGGAGAAAGGGAAGGGCAGTCACCAGGCCCTGGAAGCTGAGTTCCGTGGAGAGCAGCGCCCCCTGGGGGAAGCAAGGGGAGCCTGGCCAGGGAAGGGTGGATTCTCCGGGAAAACTGGACCCACCTCATCTACTCTCTGCCCAGGACCAATCCTGAGCTTCTCAGGTGTATTCGTCAAGAAGGGAACATTCCTTTATGTCTAAAAACCCTATCATCTTAGAGGCAACCCCTCTTTCCATTTATTTTTTTTATGTTTTTTATTTATTTTTGAGAGACAGAGAGAGACAGCGGGAGCAGGGGAGGGTCAAAGAGAGAGGGAGATACAGAATCTGAAGCAGGCTCCAAGCTCTGAACTGTCAGCACAGAGCCCGATGCGGGTCTCGAACCCACGAACCGCGAGATCATGACCTGAGCCGAAGCCGGACGCTTAACTGACTGAGCCACCCAGGCGTGCCCCCCCCCCCCGCCTTCAATTTAGGATGCATCTAATGCCAACTTTTGTGTTTGGAGGGCTTTATGATTCCCCCCCCCCACTTTCTAATGAGTATATTTACTTAATGATTGTGAAAAGTGATACGGATAAACACAAGTGGTTAAGAGACAAAGGTGCAGCTCAACAGATTATTAGAGTGTGAACAACCATGTCATACTCTCCAGGCAGCAGAACACTGCCAGCACCCCCAGAAACACCTTCTTGTCCTTTCCAGACCACAGCCCTCCTTCTCCTCGAAGTTAATCACTCTCCTGACTTAGTGGGCATAACTCCCTTCCTTATCTTTGTCGTTGTGCCATGTAAGCAGGTACACATTTCTAAAGAGTAGTGTTTAGGAATTAACTATATGGTGTAACTAGCTTCCTAGGGCTCCCACAACCAATCACAAGCTTGGTGGCTTAAAACATAAAGGTATTCTCTCTGGGCCCTGGGTGGCTCAGTTGGTTAAACATCTGACTTTTGACTTCAGCTTAGGTCATGATCTCACGGTTCATGGGTTCAAGCCCTGTGTTGGGATCTGTGTTGGCAGTGCAGAGCTTGCTTGGGATTCTCTCTCTCTCTCTCTCTCTCTCACTCAAAATAAATAAATAAACTTCAAAAATGTTATAGAAATTGGGGCGCCTGGGTGGCTCAGTCGGTTAAGCGTCTGTCTTCGGCTCAGGTCATGATCTCACGGTTCGTGCCTTCGAGCCCCGTGTCAAACTCTGTGCTGACAGCTCAGAGCCTGGAGCTTGCTTCGGATTCTGTGTCTCCCTCTCTCTCTGACCCTCCCCTGCTCGTGTTGTCTTTCTCTGTCTCTCAAAAAAAAAACCACATAAAATTAAAAAAATATATAGAAATGTATTCTGTCGCACTCCTGGAGGCTAGAATTCCAAAATCAAAATGTGGGCAAGGCAGCGCTCCCTCCAAAGGCTCTAGGGAGTATCCTTGTTTGCTCTCCCAGCTTCTGGGGACTCTTGGTATTCTTTGGCTTGTGACAGCATCTCTGCCTCCATCCGTGTCTCTGTGTATCCACATCTCCCTCTCTTTTCTCTTATAAAGACACTAATCATTGGATTTAGAGCCCACTTGAAATCCGGGATGATTTCATCGTGAGATCTTTAACTAATGACATCTGCAAGACCCTATTTCCAAATTAGGACACATTCTAAGGTTCCAGGAGGCAGCAATTTTGGGGATATGCTATTCAAACACTAAATCACAATATATATTATTTTGTGCTGACTGCTTTTGTTCAACATCATTATTTTATTTTTTAAAGTAATTTCCATGCCCAATGGCTCAAACTCAGGACCCCAAGATCAAGAGTCACATGCTCTACTAACTGAGTCAGCCAGGTGCCCCAACATTATATTTTAAAGACTGACCCATATCATTTTTTTAATAAATGTTTATTTATCTTTGGGAGAGAGAAAGAGAGACAGCAAGGGAGAGCAGGGGAGGGGCAAAGAGAGATGGGGACAAAGGATCCAAAGCTGGGTCGGTGCTGAAGAGAGCCCAATGCGGGGCTTGAACTCACAGCAGTGAGATCATGACCTGAGCAAAGTTGCAAGCTTAACTGACTGACCGTGCCACCCATGCACCCCAACATACCCGTATCATTGAGTGAAACAGTATTGCATTCATTTTCATTGCCTTATAGACTTCCATTGTGTGATAATGTTACATGACAATTCAGTTAGGGCGTACTATAAAGTCAAGGAGCCTCTAGCTCTGGGGGTCTTTGTCTTCACAGACCCTTTTCAGAGCTCTGGGAGGAGCCTTAGCAATGTGTTCACATGATCAAATATTTGTATATGATTTGCAGAAGTAACTTGTTATACTATATATTCACATTCTAGTTACACCTTTTTCTTGCCTGACTGCCCTGGATAGAAGCTCTAGTATAATCCTGACTAAAATTGGTGAGAGTAGACATCCTTGTCTTGTCTCTGATCCTTAGGGGGATAGCTTTCGGTCTTTCATCACTGAGTATGACATTTATCTGTGGGTTTTTCATGGATAGCCTTTATCAGGGTAAGGAAGTTCCCTTCTATTTCTGAGTGTTAAATGTTATTATTATTTTTTTAATCATGAAAGGATATTGGATTTTGTCAATGCTTTTTATGCATGGATCTATTGAGATGATCATGTGGTTCTTGCCCTTTATTCTATTAATATGGCATATTATGTTGATTGGTTTTCGTAAGTTGAACCAAGCCTTCCTTCCTGGGGTAAGTTTCACTGTGTCATGATGTAGAATCCTCTTTACTTGTTGGGTTCAGTTTGCTATTCTGTTGATAATTTTTGCATCTATATTCACAACGAGTGAATTTCTTTCCTTTTCTTTTCATGTGATATCTTCGTCTGGTTTTGATGTTCTTTTACTTTTTAGAAGAGCTTGTGAAGAATTGGTGTTACTTCTTCCTTCAACGTCTTCATTCTTAAATTTGCTTTCATACTAAATTTTTATTTGTAATTTTGTATTCTTCTACTTAAAGAGGGTCCCCAAACTGTATGTTTCAGCCCCCACAAAACTGGGATCTCTCCCAGAGTCTACTGTATTGTGTATGGCCCCTTGGGTTGTTTCCGAGTTGGGAATCTTGTGAACAGTTGCTATGAATATTCTTGCACATCTCCTGGTGCATATGCAGATACTTTTCATGCCAGCAGGCTATGTCCAGGGACCCGGAAGTGATCCCACAGGACCAGCCAAGAGGGTCTCTGGCTGTGTGCAGGATAGAAATCAAATACAAGCCAGAAGGAGGTGAAAGCAGAATCCATTGACGGTAGAGAGAGAGAGTGTAGGTACAAAGTGTCTGGGAGACTCCATAAGGAAAAGAGAGAGAGGCTCACCTTTGCTTGGGACCTAGGCTTTTATTGAGGATTGAGGTCTGGAGTATGTGTCCTCTCGGGTATCTAGGAACCAGTTAGAACAAAGACAAAGGTCCAGGTGTTCTTAGTGTTGGTGGTCTGGAATACACATATGAGAGCGTCCTCTGGTCATCTGCATCTGGCCCTTCCTCAGGTGTTATCTATCCTAAAGAAATCTCCAACTCTTTGTCCCTTCCAAGGAGGACATATGCTTTTTGCAATTACAAGGCATAAGTGGGTGTACAGTCTTACCAAGAATAGAAGTAGGAAAAGCAGATTTTTATAAAGCCCTTTGATTCCCCACTCTCACTTTTACTGAGGGCGTCTACTGGGGTAAAATAGCAGGGCCAGTGATAATGCCAAACTGAGGTCCTGAACTGCTGTCAACTTACATTCCCACTGTTACCACAGTTCCCGTGGGTCCACATCCTCACCAGCCCTTGGTGGTGTCAGATTTTAAAATGTTATCTGTCATAACTGGTGTATGGCAGGGTCTTATCACAGGTTTAATTTATATTAGGTTAAACCATATGAAATTGCCATTTTGTCGGTCAAAATGGTCAGACACAAACAATTTCATGATTCAGTCAAATTCCTCTGATGACTGATGAAGTAGAGCATGTTTTCATATATTTAATGGCCATTTAAAATTTCCTCTTTAATGAAGTACCTGTTTAAGTAATTTGCCCATTCTTTTAGACGTCTGATTTTCTTATTGACTGTAGGTCTTATATCCTCTGAATATGAGCTCTATGTCAATTACATGGGTTACAAATAAGCCTTCTAATCCTCTTAGAGAGGTCTTAATTTCAATGAGGCCAGATGTCAATACTTCCCGCTAAACTTAGTGTTCTTTGAACCCTACTTAAATCTTCCCCTAACCAAGGTCGCATTCTCCTCTAATATTTTCTAAAAGCTTTATTATCTTGCCATCTACATTTAGATTTGAAATCCATTTGCAATTGATTTTGTGTGTTGTGGGAGGTAGGGCTCCAACTTGATTTTTCCATATGGATATCCAATTTTCATAGCACAATTTATTGAAAAGATCATCTGAATTGCCCCTTCCCTCATAAATCCAGTAACAGCGATTTGCTTGTCTCTATTTGTTCTGTTGGTCAGTCAAGCCTTGAGACAATAATATACTCTCTTAATCACTACAGTTTTGCAATCAGCTTTGGTAACTGATAAGGTGATTGTCGTCTTCAAGTGTTAGCAATTTCCATATATATTATAGAATCAACTTGTCAACTTGCACAAAATAAGAAAAGCAAGGAGGAGCAAACCCGTTAACATTATTACCAGGATTGCACCGAACCTATCTATCACTTTGGAGGATAACCGGTATTTTTAAAATATTGAGTTTCGCATCCATAGATAACACCTATCTTGCAAATTGTTTGGACCTCCTTTCACATAATTCTTCTCTGTAGAAATCTTGCACACTTTTTATATTTTATTCATAGGTACTGGATTATTATGCTTTGTAGACGTTGTTCTTTTAAATCTTCATTTTCAAACTATTCATTGCTGGCCTAAAGAAATAGAATTAATTTCTGTGTGTTGATTTCTCAGCCAGCTACCTTGATAAACTCTCTTATTCAAATAATACAGCTTTTGGGTTTTGTATGTAACAAATCATATCAAAAGGAAGTGTACTCCTCCCCTCTCAGTGCCTCTTTTATCCTTTGTCTCACCGTATCACCCAAGCTAAGGACTAACAGTACAATATCGACTAGAAATAGAAAACCAGACATCCTGTCTTACTCTCCCCTGCCAAGGGATACTATTTAAGGCTCCCCCAGCAGCAGACCTGAGACCAGGATCCAAGTGCAGGGAGTTTATTTGGGAGGTGGAGGTAAACACTGGTAGGGGCGTGGGGATATGAGACGAATGAGGGGGGCCAGTAAAGGGGTGTGTTATTGGCTTAATTCTGGAGCTTGATTCCACTGGAGAGGGTCAGGGAGCCAGTGTAAACTACCCACATCCGAGTGATCTCCCAGGGTGCGAGGGAGCTAGAATTTTCTTCTAGTCTTGGCCTTCTGGTTGGAGCTGTTCTAGGGTGGGGAGAATTCATTCCCTGGGATTTCCAAATGTCGTGAGTGGGAAACTAGTCAAGCAGCAAAAGTCAGCCCCGAGGCAAAGAAGTGTAGCTCTGGGCAGTTGGAAGTTGGGCCAAGTCTACTGAAGTGATCAAAGCAAGGGCCAGAGGTGGGTTAGTAACAGTGTCTTCTACCGACATGTTTTCCATGACAAGCAGCACTGGCAGTCCCCATAGGAGAGCAGCAGCTGCTGAAGTCCAGATCTCTCCAGACCTCCTCCAAAAATCACTCAGTTCAATCAAAGGAAGGAAGGAAATAAAAATACTCATATCTCGGGGCACCTGGGTGGCCCCGTTGGTTAAGCGTCCGACTCTTGATTCAGGTCATGATGTGTTTCTGGAGGACGAGCTCCAGGTGGGGCTCTGCACGGACAGCACGGAGCACGCTTAGGATTCTCTCTGCCCCTCCCCTGCTCACACTCTGTCTCCAAAAAACTTAACAAAACTACTTGTGTTTTGTGGTTACCGCACACTGAGAAAATACTACAGACTTTGGTGACAAAGTGCCGCCACCTGGTCTCTGCTCTTCTGAGCTCCTCTGATCACATCAGCTCTAGGGAGCTCAGTTCCCAAGCAGCGTTATACCCTCGGCCCGGCCTCCAAAGGCCTGGGCTCCTCAGCCAGTGGGAGGCTCATAAGGGGGACAGTGCCGCATGCCAGTGTCTGTCACCAGTGCACGTCACGCTAACAATAAGACTGCTAGTGCTTAGGAAAAAGCCACAAAACAAGCAAACTGTAAGACAAAGAAGGGGAATGAACAAATACAAGAAAAGGAGCAGGGGGAGGAGGAGGAAGACATGGAGGAGGAAGAGGAAGAAAAAGAGGAAAAAAGGAGAGAGAAATGACGGGGGGAAATTACTAACTAGAGGAAAAACATTTAATAATAAGAGATTATTTATAAAAATCCATAAGAGACTGAGAGGGGCAGGGAGGGGGACAGCTGGGCTGCCCAGGGCAGCTCCCCAGAGCTCTCATGCTGAGCGTGAAGCTCTCACAGCACAGAGAAGGGCTCCTGGAATATTCTGGTAATAGAAGAGCATTGAGGCCGCTTCCCAGAAGGGAGGGACTAGGGATGGGAGAAGGGACCTTCCAGTTGTGAACCCACCTACCCGTCACCCACTTCGGGCATGGGCCTAAGGAAAAGAGATTTGAGATCAGGCCTCCATCAGCTCCCAGGAGCTGCGGCCTCCCCCACCTCCCCCCTACCTTCCCCTCTGGTTCCAGAGGTTCAAGCCAGGTTCAACTCCCACCCCTCTGGTCTCCAAATGACCACGATAGAATGCATCTGAGTGAAAAATCCACTTTAATAATCTGGCTTCAGCTCAGCTGACAACTTGTCAAGTGCAAGAGAAGTCTTTCCAAGAGGCCTCAGTCCACTGAGAGGTTACGGCTCAGAGAAGGGAACAGCTCAAAGAAGCCCTGAAACGGAGAGCAGCAAGGGATCTGGAATTAGTGCAGACCAGATGGGGGGGCCTGCTCCCGCCAACACTGGCCCACCCAGAGAGACACAGGTCCTTCACCCATAGGTGACAACTGCCCTGGTCTTCCCATCTCCGTCCCATCACTATCCTGGGGGCTGAATGGGGGGCCCTGCATCTTAAGAAGAACAGGGACCCTTCCTTTCCTACAGGGTAGCTTGTTGGCCCAGCGACCGGTCCAGGCTCCAGAGTAGGAGCCCGGCCGCCACGGTGATAGGTGAGGTGGGAGTCACCTTGAAGAGGGTGAGGGTCTGGAGGACTCCTGAGGTGCAGGCGGTCTCCCGGATGGAGTGCATGGCCAGCTGGGGGCTGCCTAAGTCCAGCACCCGCAGCCCCAGCCGAGAAGCCAAGATAGGTCCAATGGTGGTTCCGCAGGGAGAGTCATTCCGGACCATGAGATCCTAGGAGAGGAGGACAGGTTCACAAACACGTGGTGTCTGCTCATTAAGCCCAGACAGGAAGTCATCTTAGAACTGCAGGACTGCCCCCTCAGAGAGTAGATGTGACCGGAATAAAAACAGCCTCCGTTAAACGGCAGGGCCAAAGGACAGTATGTCCCGAACTGGTCCTACTCTCTGGATCTGAACTACCATCACCCTAATCCCAGCTACCCCCACCTTCCCTTCCATTAAATTCCATTCTCCACATAACAGGCAGGGGCATTAAAAATATATATATATACCCTTTATATCAACCTCTTGCTTAGCACACACTCTCTCCCTGTTCCCCCCACCCCAGACACAAAGAACAATGCCTTCATAGTTTTAGTGTTTTTATAAATACTGCTGTTGGCACTCTGATATCTTTATATTCTGATAAAATTAAATTAACTAAGAAGGGGCACTTGGGTGGTTCAGTCAGTTTAACGTCTCATTTTGGCTCAGGTCATGATTTCATGGTTTGTGAGTTCAAGCCCCGTAACGGGCTGTCTGCTGTCAGCAAAGAGCCTGCTTCAGATCCTCTGTCCCATTTCTGTCCTTTCCCTGCTCACACTTTCTCTCTCCCTCAAAAATAAACAAAGATTTAAAAAAATAAAGAAGTAAATAAGAAAATCATAATATACTAAAAATGAAGATTTTTAGTATAAGGGAAAACAGAATTATAAAATCAGATAAATTAAGCAGTGACTATGACTTTTTACCTAAATATAGCTAGTATTCATTCATGGTTTTCAAAAAATATACATGGTTTTCTAACTATGTCTATAGTTTTCTAACTATGTCTATAGAAATGACCTCAAAGCACCCCTGACTCCCCAATAACAAAGGACACTCATGGCGCCAGACCACAGTCTCTAAAATCATCATCCACGCCCGAAGAGACAACTGAACAGGATGGATGGACCTGCAATTTTTTGTTGTACAAAGAGCAAGAAAACTCTCAAGGGTCCTGACAAAGGACACATGTCAGCAGGGTTCCCAGGGGTCAAAGTTATATAATCTGACGGTGAAAGAAAACAACTACAGTGCCTCGGGTCACACCGACCCAACGAAACTGATTTAATGACAGTCAGAAAAGGAAAAGGAAGGGGCGCCTGGGTGGCTCAGTCGGTTAAGCATCCGACTTTGGCTCAGGTCATGATCTCACGGTTCATGGGTTCAAGCCTTGGGTCAGGCTCTGTACTGACAGCTAGCTCAGAGCCTGGAGCCTGTCTTCAGATTCTGTACCTCCCTCTCTCTCTGACTGTCCCCTGCTCATGCAGTCTCTCTAAAATAAATAAAAACAGTAAAAAAAAAAAAAAAAAGGAAAAGGAAGAAAGCCCCTTATTTGTCACCATGTAAAGTAGCTATGCACACCCCTCACCTTGAAAATTGATTAGTACAGAAAAAGAATTAGCATTTACCCTGTCTTTCCACCAGAAACCCTATTTCATGAGAACCAAATAGCCCTAGTTGACAGGGAGAAAGTTCTGCTTCCCAGAATAGCAGCTGATCTACGCAGAAGGGGTGACACGGAGAAGGGATGAATCGGGGGACAGATTTAGTGACTTCAGCAAGGATTATTGATGGGGGTCAAAACCATCCTGTCTGGTTGCTAGGGAACGCATCACTTGCACAGGCTTCTGTCCAGCCAAAGGTGGAAAACCCTCGTATGCTGGAGGGGAAGGCGGGCACCCCAATGCATTGCTCAATCTTATCATCACTAAGGGTGGAGTGCCCAGATAATATGTGTATGGTGCAACATGAGGGACACACCCGTCAAGACCTCTTCTGGCCAAGACGCTTTCATCTATTAAGCCTTTAGGTGTGAATTCCCATCTACAGGAAATGCAGAACCTGACCACCTCCAAGAGGAAGCAATCAGACAAATCCAGAAAGTAGGACATCATATGGGCTGATGAGCCTTGTTTCTTCAATGAGTCAATATTTTACTTTTTTAAGTCAATGTTATTTTAAAAGGGGGGCGGTGAGGGCTGCACTACATTATGAGACACTCAAGCAATGTATCGGCCAGATGTAACGAAGTCCTGAACTGGATACTAAGGGGGGACAAATGTCTGTAAAGAACATTTTGGGGAGGGGCACCAGAGTGGCTCAATGGGCTTTGGCTCAGGTCACGATCTCATGGTTCATGAGTTTGAGCACCACATGGGCTCTGCACTGACAGTGTGGAGCCTGCTTAGGATTCTCTCTGCCCCTCCCGACTTGAGTTCCCTCTCCCTCTCTCAAAGTAAAGAATATTTTGGGGATAACTAGGAAAAACTGAAAATGATCTGGGGGTGCCTGGCTGGTTCAGTTGGTAGAGCATGTGACTCTTGATCTTGGGGTCATGAATGTATTATTTTTTTTAGTGTTTTTTATTTTTGAAAGAGAGAGACAGAGGGCAAGCAAGGGAGGGGCAGAGAGCGAGGAAGACACAGAATCTGAAGCAGAATCCAGGCTCTGAACTGTTAGCATAGATCTTGAAGTGGGGCTCGAACCCATGAACCATGAGATCATGATCTGAGCTGAGGTCAGATACTCAACCGACTGAGCCACCCAGTCACCCCTCAGGGTCGTGAATTTAAGCACATTGGGTGTAAAGCGTACTTAAAAAAAAAGGGTCTGTGCATTAGACACAAATTTACTGCAACAAAAATTTACTGAAATGAAAAGGTAGAGAATATGGAATGAAGAGGGAACAAAAATACATCCAATATGATTCCATTTTGTAAAAAGAAGATATACGTGAAGTATATGCATAGAAAAAATCTGGAAGAATATACACAAATCTCTGTGGATTAACATTTTGTTTCTTTTCGTATTTCCTAATTTTCTGAAGTATACATGTCCTGCTTCTGCTGTAAGTTATTAAAGAAAATTCCTCCCAGATTGTCTCCCTGCCTTAGCAGAAGATGCAAAAACCCCCTTCCATGGCCTAGGAGGCCCCAGGTGACTGGCCTGGGCAGCAGGCCTCTCCGCCTATAACTCTTGCTCTCACCCCGGCAGCTCTACCACTCGGGCTGTGTCTCCTCCTGACTGACCAAGTTCACTCCTGTTCCCCCGCCCCTTCCCCCGACCCCAGGGCCTTTGCACTCACTCCTTCTGCTGGGATGCTCTCCCTGCAGACTCACCCACAGCTGCCTCTTTCTAGTAGTTAAGTCTCAGCTCAAAGTGCCACCTCCTCAAGAGGCCTCCCTGAGAGTAGAACTACTCAGGTCTACAAGGGACAGGGTCAGGCTGTGGAGCAGAGAGCCAGGAGAGTGGACACCAGGGTCTTAGTCCCGAGTCACCAGGACCTGCTTGCTGCTTGTCACTGGACCACCTGGGCCCCAGTCCCTTAAATCTCTGCCTCTACCTATTTCTGTCGAGATGGGCCACTGCCGAGGCAAGACTGGAAATGAGCAGTTGGAGTTCCAGTCTCCCCAACCCTGAACTTGCCTTACGGCAGCCCCCAGGGTGGGTCAGGGAGAGACAGGGGGCTGGATGGGAAAAAGGTAGGACTGACCCAACCACCACGTGCCTTCGAGCACCCTGTACCTTCGGGTTGACAGAAATCCAACAGAAGAGGCAGTTATCAGCCCCATTTTACAGGTGTGGAAACTGAGACTCTGAGAAAGGAGACTAGCCCACAGCAGAGCCGGCACTGCTCCCAGCTCTGCCTACACCCAAACCCCGCTCTTCCCACTCGACTGGAAGCCCATCCGCTACAGGCTGGCTAGCAGGCCCCCCCCTCACCGGGGGCCCATCTGCTGACCCCCCCGAACCCCACTCCTTCCATCACATCTTCCCAGGCAGGGCCCAGCCTCACCTGCAGGGGTACCCCAACCCTGTTGGCCACCTCTCGGATCAGGGCCTCTGAAACTGCGTTCGAGGCATAGCGCTGTTTGCTGTTCACCTTGATCACGGGGCCCTGGAGAGAGGGACACCAGGAAGCGAGGGTGAGCCACACACGGGTGAGGGGCCCAGAGGAACGAGATGGGGCCCAGAACCAGCCAGGCCTCCAAGTCCCTAAGGAGAAATCGGAGGACCTCACCTTGTGGAATAAGGGCCGGTGGTTCTCCTCATGCTTGTCCCTGTAAGAGGCAGACTGAGGGCCAGAAATGGCAACCAGGAAATGGGCCTGGCAACACCCACTACCTCCCCCATGGAGGCCTCACTAACGCATCCCAGCCCGGCAGGACCCGAGAGGCATGTCAGTGTTCCAGGCAGGACGAGAGGGAAAGGAATGTACAGACAGAGTCTATTCAACATATGGGTGGGGCATTACATGACTTTGACCAAGTTGGGTCTTGGAGCAGTCGAAAGGAAGCAGCCACGGACCTTCCGCCAGAATGGGGAAGGAGGGGAAGGAGGAGAGGCAGGGCCCAGTGGACTCACAGGTAGTTGGGGTGCACTGCGTGGGCCATGTCTGCGCTGATCATGTAGGACTTGGGGATGGCCTCCTCGAAGGCCGTCAGGTGCTGGGATGAGGCGGAGATCCGGCGCAGCACCAGCTCTGTCAGCAGTGACTGGGCCCCCTGGGCGCTCTCGGACCCCACCTGGTGAGGGCAGAGGCTGGCTCTGGGCTTGGGGTCCTGAGGTAGAGGCCAAGGAGAGGGGCCCCACACCCAGACTGGCCCAGGACCCAACAGACTCAGTGGGTGAGGACTGCGGGATGTGTCAGCAACTTCGACAACACTGTAGCACGGAAAACCTGATGGTGGGCCAGGACCGAACTAACCCCAACTCACTGCTGGGGCAGCAACAGCACTTCCTGCGGGCTTCCTACACTGCCCCCCTCCTCCCTCCCGCGACCCTCACGTCTAGGGCTCAGCACAGATGCCCTCTCACACCTGCCAATCTTCTTTGATGCACGTGACAGAGATTGCTGACTATCCACGCTGTCTTGTATAACAGAACACCCAGACTGTAGCTAAGCATAGGACTATTCAGGTAGAGGGGACATTCCCAGCTTCCCTTGCAGCTAAAGGTGGCCATGCCAGGTTCCATGAGCATGGGCAGCAAGGCATGCCACCTTCGGGTGGCGCCTTAAAAAGATGAGCGTACACTCTCCCTCTGCCCTTTTCTCTCCTCCTCATGCAGTACAGACGGGATGGCAGGAGCCAGAACAGCCACCCTTGATCCCGAGATGGAAGCAGAGTGCTAACTCTGACCCGTGCAGTAACGTGAGAGGGAACAATCTATCTATTCAGGCTCTGGTGCGCTGTCAAAGACCGCACCCAACACAGGCATGCAGGCTGAGCCCCGGGACAAATGGATGAAAGGGCAGGGTCCCTGTTCTCGGGGCGCTCACCATGTGGCACACGTAGAGACAGGGGAGGCGTGGTCTCACTACTGAAAGCAGATAGAGGGTGAGCCAGGGGGACCAAGCCCTAAAAGACCACAGGCAATATCTTCCCATCTTTGAGGCTTCCAGCAAAGCCCTGGCTTACAGTGGGTGCCTGGCACAAGCTGGTTGCAGGAAGGTTCAGAGGGAACCCCCCCCAAACCCTCTATGTACCTCTTCATTGTCGTATAGAGCAATCATGCGCACGTGGGGCTCCGAGGCCAGAGAGGCAGGGGCTGCACAGGAGTCGATCAAAGCCTGTTTGGGGGTGGGGGGGCAGGTATCAAGAACATCCTCTTCATCCCCTCTTCTTCTGTCACCCTTCCCCCCAATACCTCGGAGGTTCACACTCCCCGCCTGCCTTCTGTGGTCACGGCTGGAGGAAAGGGGGCTGGGGCTTTCACGGGCTTTCAGCACTTAGGGCGCCGCCCAGCATGCGGGAGACCTTTTCACCTGGGCTGGGAGATCCGCCCTTCGGGTGCTCTCTTCCCCTCCCTCCCTCTGCCAAAGGCAGGAGGATGAGTAAGCTGGAGGGGAAGAGTGGAGAATCCTGGAAAGTCAAAAGAACCACACAGAGCATGCAAACTAATGGGCCTCAGTGGAAAGATCGAGGTCCGAAGGGGTGACCAAGTGACCGGGACTCCATCAAGGTGATACAGGTGGCTGGAATACAGGTCCCAGGTCTGGCTCTGGTCTCAATGACAGTCCCAAGTCTATCTCCAAGAACAGGAGGCAGAGGGAGGGAGAGGTATGAAAAGGGATGGGGCAGGAGGAAAGAAAGAAATAGAACTGAAGAGCACCTGGGCGGCTCAGTCGTTAAGCATCTGACTCTGGCTCAGGTCATGATTCTATGGTGTGTGAGTTTGAGTCCCGCATCGGTTGAGCACAAGTCCTGCCTCGGGTGAGCCCTGCTTCTCTCTCTCTCTCCCCCTCTGTCTCTCTCTGCTCCTTGTGGGATTCTCTTTCTCTTTCTCTGCCCCTTACTCACTTGTGCCCTCTTTCTCTCTCTCTCAAAAAAAAAAAAAAAAAAAGGAAATAGAACTAAGTAGAGCAGAAAGGTGGGAACACCAAGGTGACTGGCAGGAAGAGAGAACCCAAGGCACAGAGAGAAGGCTGAGTGGACATTGGCCTGGGGGCAGGGAAACCAGAGGGAGGCGGAGGACGTTGCCTTGGGAGATGCTAAGGCTTCTCCCGGGGAGCAGAGGCGAACGTAAAGGAGAAGCAGCCAGAGCAAGGCGAGGAGGAGACGCCACGGTGCCCTTGCCAGACTCTCAGCCTTCCCCTACTTCACCCCTGCCCCTGCCCCTGGTCCACTCAGCACCAGCAGACCAGGGAGGTGGCTGGTGGCCCTCTCATGACCTGCTGGGACCTGAGGCAGTCCCCCAGTCACCGCTCCTCCGGGTGGCGCGTGCTGCCTAGGGCGCTGCCGCCTCAGCTCACCTGCAGGGCACAGAAGCAGCTGTGCAGATTGTCCAGCCGAGGGGCAAAGATGAACTCCTCATAAGCACCGCCCAGCACCTAGAAACACAGGACAGTCAGCCTGTCCTTCAACCCCTCACCCCAACTCATCTGCTTCTCCCTGCTCCCCAAGGCCTGAGTGTGAGTGAGCCCCGTGGGTCTGTGCACAGCCCTTCCCTGCCCCCTGGCTTCAGGCACCGTGATCCTGCGGTGTAGGGCTGAGGGGACCATGGGGAACGGGGCCAGGCAGGAGCTGAGGGATGGGAGGGTGATGCCTACAGTTCCTACCGGTTCCTGGAGAAGCTG
The DNA here is from genome assembly GCA_004023845.1 of Helogale parvula. Taxonomy (NCBI): domain Eukaryota; kingdom Metazoa; phylum Chordata; class Mammalia; order Carnivora; family Herpestidae; genus Helogale; species Helogale parvula. The sequence continues at coordinate 52,003 of PJEM01009679.1, forward strand.
AATGGTCACAAGAAGAGCTAAGGAAATACACAAGAGACCAGCCCAGAAACAGTGCACGTTCATACAGGCCCGAACATGCAAAGACTTCATGGTCTCCTACTGTGGGCAACACGGAAGGACACGAGGGCAGGCTCCAGAGAAAGGGGGCGGGGGCACATCCAGGCCTTCTGCCCTGAAAGGTGCAGGGCCGGGATGGGTCAAGGAACAAGTGACCGCCTATAGCAGAAACTCCTAAGGAGTGTGTGGAAGGGCTGATTTCCAGGTCCTTTTGAGAACCACTGGCCTGGAGGTAGAGGGGCATGGTGACTACTGGGAAGAACAGGGATGAGGTGGAAGGAGCCGGGGGACCGGCCAAGGCGGTGAGGGCTTCAGGGCACACGCGGTGGGTTAGGATCCCAGCGGTCCCCACCCTCGAGTTCCCGCACCCATCTCTTACCGCGGGCTGGGTGTCAGCAAGGCAGAGCTCCATCTCCAAGATATCCTCGGGGCTCAGTCCCAGATGGGCACAGAGAAGGGACATGAGGACTGAGTGGTGCCGGTCATCCTGCAGGGCAGAAGGATATTGGCAGGAAGGTCTGCTCTTCCCCTCCTCCCCCTTTCAGGGAGTCAGTCCCTGCCCCATCCCTCCCCAAGAGCAGGGGACTCTCTTACTGCAGAATTGAGAGGCCCAGGCTCGGGAGTCCCCTTCTCCAGCTCCTCCTGAACTGCTGTGGCAAGAATGGGGACTCTGTGCGGAGACACAAGAGGGACGTATGGGGAGAGCTGGCGGCACGGGACCCCCGAGCTCCAGCGTCTCCCAATGGGAACTGCCCTTGTCCTCCGATTCCCAGCCTGCTTTCCAAGTGGGATCAGTTGGGTCCCAACTGTAGAACCGAGCTGTGGCCACCATTAGGTGGTGCTGTCCCAGATCCCACCGGGCCCCTTCTCTCACCTGGTGCCGCACCCACCCCTCCCGCTCACCAGAGCCCTTGCACCAGACTCACAAGTGCAACTCCGTGTTGGGTCCGAAGTTCTCGTTGATATTTCGCTGCAGATGGATGGCCAGGTGCGGGATGCGGAGAATGGGCCGGTCCACGTGCACCAGCCGCTGCTCCAGGCAACCTGAGGTAGGACACTGTGGCCCCCCCCAGGCCAAGTCAGCCCAGGGCACGTCCCAACCACGGTCGGTTAAAACTCCCATTTCACCCAGACTGACCAACACGGTCCTCAGACCAGACTGCCCTACCTCCCCTTCCCTGGGGGGCTCTCCACAGGTACCCTAAGGAAAGGTCCTAGTCCATCTTCAGGCAGCCAAAGGTGAGAACCTCCCAGGTCCGACCCCAGTTCCCACCTTGACAATGACTCGTCCGGCCAAGGTCAGGTCCCGGTCAAACCAGGTGCTCCAGATCCCACCACCATAGGTCTCCACACCAACCTGCTGGAATCCCACCTGGCTGCGGCGGGACCTCCGTTTCACCTGAGTGTGAAAGTGGGGACAAGAAGTGAGAGAAGGCTGAACGACATGATTTGGAGATGAGACAGACGGATCGAAAGCTAAGTAACACACAACACATAGTGCTGAAGGGACGGGCCCAAAGTGTGGAGGAAGGGGGTGAAGTCTCCCCTGCTCCAGGAATAGAGCCCCCAATCTGTACCTCTCCATTTCCTTTTGCCCTGTACTCCCCCGGTTGCCACCCCCTGCCCGTTTCTGCCCCAGTTCCTCACCCGGAGGCAGGGGCTGTCCGTGTGGGCCCCAATGAGGCTGAAACCATTGCCAGGAACATACAGGCCTCCCACAGCAAAAGCGATGATGGTGGAGGAGTTCCTGGTCAGGAAGTACTGGAGATGGGGGTGCAGAGATTGAGTTGGATTAGCTAGCCAGCTGCCACAAAGGACTTTGAGCCCCAGCCTAGAAACATGCTTCTCTGCCCCCACCCCACCCCAAGTACCTTGCTCTCTGGCTTGATATCCCAGCTCTCGGTCTCTTTGAGTTCATGGAAGCCAGCCTGGAGGAGGCGGCTGCGGCACTCGGCCACAGCTGTAGAGAAAGAGGGCTTTCACAGCAGTGGAAGCGGGTAAGGGGGCACACCGGCCCCACCCTCCTCCTCTGTCCTGGTCACTTACCGTGGAAAGGAGAAGGGCTCCGGTTCACGAACTTGAGGAGTTCCCGGGCCGCGGCCTGCACCGCCTCTTTGCGGGCCCTGCCGGTCATGGCCACCTAGGGGAAAGGAGGTGCTCAGACTCCTACGAGGTTTGGGACCCTAGATTTATATTATCCAGGCCCCGGGAACCACTTCCTTCCCCAGCCCTATTCTAAGTGACCGCTGCGAGGTTCAGACCTCTGCTTCCGCCCCTTTCCCTACGGAAAGACGCAGATGCCCAGCCAAACCTCTCTCAGCTGAAAGGTCCAGCCCTCCAACCAAAGTATCACAACCCGAAAGGCGCTCCCTGCCCAGCTCCTCCCAGATGGCCCGCCCCAATCCGAGCTTTAGCCCGGCCCCCTAAATCCTACCCCCCACGTGCCTGCCCCGCGGGGAAATCCCGGTTGGTTCCGAGCTCTCAGCTGCCAAATGGGCCCCTAACTCTGGGCGGGCGTGCACCAAGGAGCCAAAGCCCTATTCTCTGGGGAATACTGCCATCTCCCCTCGACCCACACAGTCTATAGCAGGCCACCCTTTCCCAACCCCAGGAAGATCGGGTCACGGAGGCCGGGCTTTCGGTTTCGCTTTGGGTCGGGCACGGCCCTCACCCCAGCGGGCTGCTAACCTTAGTCCCGAGCGGGATCGGAGGGGATCTGAGTTGGAGCTGGGCGGGTCGGAGACACTTACCTGCATAGCCCAACGCGTGGGCCGGTGTCGGCTCAACCTGCCCTGGCTCTCCGCCCGCCCCGCCCCTCGCTAGCCCCGCCCCATCCCCGCCTTGCCGCGCCTTTTGCTCCGCCCCGCGGAAGGGCCGCGCCGCCAGCCCCGCCCCGCCTTCCGCGGTAGGGGCGGGGGCCCTCTGCTGCCCGGGAGGTGCTAGAACAGCCTCCGGCCACTTTCCTCGTCTCCTGTCCCAGGTCAGAGTCTGAGAAAAAACTTGACCCTGCCGGCTCACCTGGTCCGACGAGTACTGTACAAAGTGCTCTCTCTCTCCGCAGGCACCCTGGTGATAATAAAAGCAACATGGCTAGTGTTCACGGAGCGCTCACGATAAGCTTTAGCTTTCCGCTAAGGCTTAACGCGCTACCTTGTTTAATCTTCACAACTGCTCTAGCAACTTTGTACTTTTACTGTCCCCATTTTACACATGAACAAAACGAAATACGGAGGCAAGTGACCTGTCCAGGGGAGTAAATGGCAGAGGTGGGCTTTGAGCTCAATTATTTTGATTCCAGGGGCTTGAGACAAGCCACTCTCAGGTCTTTTCTCCGTCTTTTTCTATGCACCTTGGTAAGTAAGTGTAATGTTACACGGGAGAGTCCCTGAGGCACAGAGAAGTTGCTGACTTCCTAAGATCACACAACTGCATCTAGAATGACTCATACGTGCACTCTTTCTACTTCTTAAAAGGACAAAATAAACTCCACGTGTTCTTGGAGGCAATCCTAATTTTCACATGTCAAGAGTGGTAAGCCACAATTTAAAAAACCAGGGTACCCACCTAGTCATAGATTCTGATCAGGACTGAGGGCGGCCCCTAGGTGCAAAACAGGGCCCAACACTCAGAGGCGTTAACACTCCAGGGATTACAGGTCAGCAATCTGCCCTTTGTGTACTGGGGCAGGAATGGGGCAGGGGAGTAGTCAGAAGGCCCTGCAGCTTTCGATTCACAGAAATAGGTATTGCAGGGAAGTGTTCAAGAATATACAGGCGATGGGGTAAATTCCTGGCATTCGCTGTTTATTGAAATGTCATCATGTATAGTTTCCATGCTGAGAGTGTCATGGAAAGAACATTCTTTTCCTCTGAGAGCCAGAGGCTGGTTAGTGGGGGACACATTTATGGACAGTGACAAGAACTGAAACAGGGGTACAATGTATAAGGGAAGGAAATTTTACTTCAAAAAATTTTAACGCTCTTCTGAGTACAAAAGAAAAAAGAGAGTACGTGCTAATGTGAGAAATTCAAATATCACCAAAATGGGTAGCTTAGACAAAGTAAACATTCTGATAAATTTGAACATCCATCTTTGATTAAAAAAAAACACACCAAAATGAAATCCTCTTAACTGAGAAAGAGTGGGGGTGCCTGGGTGACTCAGTCAGCTGAGCGGCTGACTTCCACTCAGGTCTTGATCTTGGCAGTTTGTGAGTTAGAGCCTCGCCTCGAGCTCTATGCTGACAGTTTAGAGCCTGGAGCCTGGTTTGGATTGTGGGATTCCGTGTGTGTGTGTGTGTGTGTGTGTGTGTGTGTGTGTGTGTGTTTTAAAAAATTTAAAAAAGAAAAGAAACCAGAAAGAGGAAGGATGCAATGATCTGCCAGAAATCTACAATAGAAATTAGTGGGAAACACAGAAGTGCTCCTATTCAAGTCAGAAGGAAGACACTGGAGAGCTATTACTGATGGTAGTCAGTGTGGCCCCGCCGTGACAGCCAGCACCACAAAGCAGATTAAACAGCTATAGGGGCGTCTGGGTGGCTCAGTCCGTTATGTGTCCCACTTCGGCTCATGTCATGATCTTATGATTTGTAGGTTTGAGCCCCGTATTGGGCTCTGTGCTGACAGCTCCGAGCCCGGACCCTGCTTCAGATTCTGTGTCTCCCTCTCTCTCTGACCCTCCCCTGTGTGTCCTCTGTTACTGTCTCTCAAAAATAAAAAATAAACGTTAAAAAAAAGAAAAAATAATAAACAACTATACATGGAAAAGTAAAATTTTTCATTATTTATAGATTATTTGATTGCCTCGAACTTCCAAGAAAATAAACTGACAAGGGGCACCTGGGTGGCTCAGTTGGTTAAGCATCCGACTTCGGATCAGGTCATGATCTCACAGTTCGTGGGTTCAAGCCCCACGTCGGGCTCTGTGCTGACAGCTAGCTCAGAGCCTGGAGCCTGCTTCAGATTCTGTGTCTCCCTCTCTCTCTGCCCCTCCCCGCTCATGCTGTCTCTCTCTTTCTCTCTCTCTCAAAAATAAATAAAACGCACTTGTGGGGAGAAGCAGTGGGTGTTTTATGGAAACCAATTTGACAATAAACTATTATAAATTTTAAAAATAATAAATAAATAAAACATTAAAAAATTTAAAAAAGAAAGAAAATAAACTGACAAGCTATTTGAACTGGTAGGAGGAGTGACCTGATTTTTAAAATTGTCAGCTTTCCTGGGCAATAATCCACTAGAAAGAAAATATACTAATAAAAGGGTCCTATTTACAAGAACTGGATATACTATTAAATTCCTAAGAATGAGTGTAAGAGACACTCAGACTCACTGTAATCTAGGAAATGCAAGCTTAAAATGAGATACCATTTTTTATTTGTCAGATTAGCAAAAAGGAAAAGAATTGGTAATATCAAGTGTTGGAGAAAACTTGGGGTAATGCATGCCTTTATACCCAATTTCTGTGGTGTAAACTCTAAACTCTCCCAGTGCCTGGTTCCAAGCTGCCAACCTGAACTGGACGTGGAGTTAGGAACAGACGCGCAAAAGCAGAGCACTGTATAGATTTATACCATACTGATATAATGGACATAAATAACCTCAAGAGCATAGATTGAGGGGTGCCTGGGTAGGTTGGTCAGAAAGGCATGTGGCTCTTGATCTTGGGGTTGTGAGTTCAAGCCCCATGTTGGATGTAGAGATTACTTACATAAATAAATAAATAAACTTTAAAAAAGAGCATAGATTAATAATAAAATAGCTAGGAAGGTGATGATTTTTCAGTATTTATTATATGTTTGTAATATAATTCATTAAAAGCTTGCATAATTGAATATTTAATGATTTCTATGTTTAGTGGCAGGATCACAAAATTCCTGGACAAAATGATGACAATCATGTCTCATGAGCTGATCCAAGTCAGCTCTGGCACACAACTTCTCTCAGACTCCACATCTTTGTTCCTCGCAGTGTGATTTGTCGACCAGCAGCATCTACAATACTAGGGAACTTTCTAGAAATGCAGAATGACAGGGCTCACCCCAAATCATAATCTGCATGTTAACAAGATCCTTAGATGATCTGAATGCGAGTTCAAGTTTGAGACACAGTGTTTCAGACAGACGTGTGGTAGTAAAAAACAATGAGGTCAATCTTCGTATGTTATCATAGAAAAATATACTGAATGAAAAAAAAAAACAATTTCCAGAACAAAACTTAAAGGGCAAGACCATTTAGGTAAAACTCACATAATGAACTAAATGTCTAGATTTTATATAAGTATACATGTAAGTGCATGGAAACAGGTTTGGAAGGAGAATGGAGTGGTATTGGTTATGAAGTGAGAGGGTCAAGGAGGCCTTAGCGACCCAGAAGTTTCTGAGAATCATTCTTGCCCTCAGCCTGCTGGGAAAATCTTCCCCACCAGTCCTTAGCTGATGATTATAATGCTACTGTCATTCATTTCTGTTTGGCTGAACAATTTTGATATTACTTTCTTATTTTTTAAATGTTTATTTGTTTTTGAGAGAGAGAAGACAGTGTGAGCAGGGGAGGGACAGAGAGGCAGGGGGACACAGAATCTGAAGCAGGGTCTGACAGCTGACAGACAGCTAACAGCTCAGACCCTGACCCGGGGCTCAAACCCACGAACAAGGAGGTCATGACCTGACCCCAAGTCAGAAGCTTAATGGACAGAGGCACCCAGGTGCCCCCTTGACTAAACAAGTTTTAAAGAACAAATACCTGGAAGTTACCATAGCAATCGGTCACACACACTTCAGCGTGCATTCATTGATTATATGTGTCCTTTCTGACCTCTCTATTTGCGGGAGAAGCTTTCTAAGTAGCAATCTGTCACGTAATTGTTAAGACTACTTTATGATACAGTAGACCAAAGCAATGCTGTAAGGGAGAGAAGGCATGGTGTGTGTGTGTGTGTGTGTGTGTGTGTGTGTGTGTGTGTGTCTTGTCCCTGTCTGCTAAAATGATCTTGATTTCCTGAGGCTAAGACAGACCTGGGTCTCTCATTGATATCTTGGTGGTTTAAGTGCATGAATAATTCGCTTCTGGGCATAATGATAGGAGCACACATAGGACACAGTACAACATGTCCTCTCACAGTGTTGTTGGAAGGATGTTTTCGTTTCCAGCACATGTCTTCTGCTCAAGTTCTGTTTTCCATGCAAGACTCAACTGATTAAGAACTACAAATCCCAGGATGCCTTGAGGTGAGTAGCTTGGGTAGGATTGTAATTTTCAACCAATTATGTTCTTGGAGGGAGGCTTTAATAAGTAGCTCAAATGGTTAAAAAGAATGTAGCACCTTTGTAGGTACTGGTAAGGAACAGTTTCCAAGATATACTAAGGGAAAAAACAAGGTGCAGAATAGCAGTTATGGTATATTTTGTTTGTGTATAAACACAGACACACACACACACACACACACACACACACACAGACATATTCTTATATGTTTAAAAGCAGTCACAAGAAAATAGTGACTCTGGGAAGGAGAAATTTTGGCCAAGGGTCTGTGGTAGGAGGAATGTTTCTCTTTTCCTATAAATCTTTTTGTATGTTTGAATTTTTTTCTACATACCCATATTACCTACTTTTAAAACAAAATAAGTGAATTTAGAAACAGATGGAAAGATGATCTTTAAGTACTTTCTGTGACCATAATCTTGTTTTCTTCTGACTCTGACTGAGTTAGTGAGCAATTTGTTGGTTAACATTTAACCCTGAAACCTTCAGTTTAAAAATGCCCATGTAGGGGTGCCTGGGGGGCTCAGTCGGTTAAGTCTCGGACTTGGGCTCAGGTCAAGAACTTGCGGTCCATGAGTTCGAGCTCAGCATCCGGCTCTGTGCTGACAGCTCAGAGCCTGGAGTCTGCTTCGAATTCTGTGTCTCCTTCTTGCTCTTCATCTCCCCCACTCACACTCTATCTTTCTCTCTCCCTCACAAAAGTAAATAAACATTGAAAAAAAATTTTAATGCCCATGTAAAACTGTATTACTTCTGATATAGAAAGTATGTCTACATACAAAATGGGATGTGGATAGAATGTTTCTTTTGATGTTGATATTTAAATTAGAAAATAGGGGCAGCTGGGTGGCTCAATGGGTTGTGTCCTAAGCATCTGACTCTTGATCTCAGCTCAGGTCATGATCTCACATGTGATCGTGTGAGTTAGAGCCCCACGTCAGGCTCCATGCTGACAGCACTGAGCCTGCTTAGGATTCTCCCTCTCCCTCTTTCTGCCCTTCCCCCGCTGATGGGCAGGAGCGCTCCCTCTCTCTCAAAATAAATAATTAAACTTTAAAAATAAACAAAAAACAAACTGGGCACGAGATAGGGAAACCTTCCGAAAAAGTTACGCGACTCCATTAATTCTTCACCTACCTTGAACTATGAACTCTTGATCCTAGCTTTTCCCTGCTCCTCCCTGCTCTGGGCTCGGCTTCCGTCCCCCCCAGCATAATTCGCTCAGTTGTCTTAATCATGTCTCTGCCCTGCCACTCTGCATTTGCTTACTTGCCTGGCAAACACCCAGCCCTCACTGCAACCAGCTCCTCCCCTGCCCCGTGTCTGCCCCTCGCACCTTGTAGAGATAACAGTAAATATTTACCCAATGAATGAGATTTTAAAAAAGTGATTGTTAACGTTGGCCCTCAGAGAAAACTCCCCAGCAATAAAAAGGAACAAAGTATTGAAACTGCAACAACTCCAGAGGATCTCATGGATGTTATGCTGAGTGGGAAAAAATGACGGAGTTATAGGCATGAAGAGGGAATTCGTGGTTGCTATGGGATAGGTGTGATGCTAAAGGGGTAGCACAAGATACATCTTTGTGGTGGCAGAAGAGTCCTGTATCTTGATTATGGCAGTGTTTGTATGACTCTACATATGTGATAAGATGACAGTTGCCAGCTAACATACAGGACACCCAACTCAATTTGCATTTCAGATCAAAATAATTTCTTAGTGTAAGAATGTCCCAAATGTTGCATGGGCTATACTTACACTAAAAAAATTTTTTTTAACTGAGTATCCTTTATTTTTATGTGTCAAACCTGGCACTCCTAGGTAGTAGGGCATAGAAACACACACACACACCTTTTGCCAGTGTCACTTGCCTGATTGTGATACTGTCCTGTAGTCATGTAAGATGTGACCGTTGAGGGAAGTGGGTGAAAGGTACACAGGACCGCTCTATTTTTGCAAATGATAATTATTTCAAAATTAAGAAGTTTTTAAAATGGCCCTCAAAAAAAAAAAAAAGAAAAGAAAGAACTGCTCTTGTGAGCAATGAAAACAGAGAGGAAGCACAGGCTATTAACCAGCCAAGAAGTTTTATGGAGCATTGTAAGACTGGCACTTTGCAAAGGTCTTAAGATGTATCCCTTTCAAATGTCAGTGATCTCATGCACTTATTGACAGTGTAACAACGTGGTTGTGCACGGGGGTTGGGATTACACATTCATTGATTGGCTAGGGGCCTTGTTTGCAGCGTGGTGCTGGGACCGCTCACACGCCTATGTCTTTCCAACTCCACATTCAGCGACATCAGGCCGGAAGCTTGGAACCGGCCCTCGGGTATTTACACTACCGAGAGTGACAAACACTATGAATCAGGGCTTTTTTTTGTTTTGTTTTTAGTTTCAGAGAGCTTATTAACCATTTACCATCATACCAGAGATTTTGAGCCTCAGTTTACACATCTGTAAAAGGTGGAAAGACAACAGTAATGACTGCCTAATGTTAGGAAGAGTGAATGAGGTCCTTAAATGAGATCTGTAATGTTATGAGGGTTAACAGTGCCTGGAGGGTGCTTATCATTAAGTCTGCCAGATCCTCAGGGAACAATAAAGGTTACTATTTATTATTTCTTCTGTTTCTTTCATAGTAAGCTGTAAGCAACTTGAGGGCTCGGTAATGCCTTCCTTATCTTGATATCTTTAGCGACCGGCTCAGGGTCTGAAACACAGCAAGCGCCAAATAAATGCTCCCTAAATTAAGGAATAAATGGGGTATAATAGCCACTCAAGGTTCTACACCTCCAGAAAACATGCATTTTTATCAGAGGCTTTTGGGGACACACTTCTTGATCTTTAAACATGGAGATGTTCAGGCCCCATGGGGGGCTCACAGGGAGAGCTGAGGAGCACCTGGACCCCCCAGGATAATGTCTGCCATTGCAGCCCCGGCTCTGGCCACCAAGGCAGCGAACCTGGCACATACCCCCAGGTGACAGGGACAAGCCTTCACCTCTCCTTCTTCCTGGAGCCAAGATGGGGCATTTCTGGCTCGGAGCCTGTCTGACTAGAGGTCATTTAATCCTCTCTGGATTTGTCCTGTTTATTTTAGTGAACAAGGCTGTTTACTTTCTGTTTGTATTTCTAGGGGTGCTTGCTCATTTTGCTTCCCTTTTATTTACTTTTTGCAAGCACTTGGGTTTGAGTAAATATGTCTATAAAGTTCCAGGAGCTGGGTTATTCTGTGTCTGGTATTTTAATGGCCTTTAAACAGTGTCTGCTCAGGTAAGCATTTTATGGATGGATCGAAAAGATAGAGAATTCTTTTCTCGGTGGCCTCTGATTCCTTCCCAGCTGACAGCCAGCCACTAGCAGCTTATGAATCATGGCTTTTCATCAGTAATAAAAATATCAAAGCCAACACCCACTTTGGACAGAGAAACTGACCTCAGCCGGACTTGAGAACTGTAGTCAGTATTTAAACACCAGGGCTTAGGGCGCCTGGGTGGCTTGGTCGGTTAAGTGGCCAACTTCAGCTTAGGTCATGATCTCACGGTTCGTGTGTTCGAGCCCCGCATCAGGCTCTGTGCTGACAGCTAGCTCAGAGCCTGGAGCCTGCTTCAGATTCTGTGTCTCCCTTTCTCTCTGCCCCTCCCCTACTCACGCTCTGTTTCTCTCTGTCTCAATAATAAATAAAAACATGAAAAAATGAAAAAGCAAACAAACAAACACCAGAGCAGTGCTTAGGGTAAGAATTACCTAGGGTGGTTTTGAAAATGTGGATTCGTGAGCCCTATACTTGAGAACCCTGCTTTGGAAGGTTTGGGTTGAGGCTCAGGAATGTGCATTTTTAAGCCATGCTGCAAATTCTATCCTTAGATCAGCCCGATAAACAGCTCAGGTTCTCAAAAATACTGTTGCCAATGGGTAAGCTGCCCTTAAGTTCAGTGCTTTTTGGGTTCCCAGAGACAGAAGCTGGGGGACCAGACAGGGTCTGTGATGATCCCACTAACAGCACCCTCCTCCTCCAAAGTTAGCCAAGAGAGGACGAGGAGTATTATTCTGATAAGCCTCCTGCATAAAGTCTAATTTGTCAGGAACTTGAGGGCGGGGGCCATATTTCCTTCATTTTATCGCCTCCCCCCACACACACAATGCCTAGGACCCAACGGCCCGCTTACTGGTCTGCCATCTGCTCTGGCTGGGACTCTCCCACCCAAGACAGACCTAGAAGACAGGCCTAGTTACCTCAGGGCAGCCTGGGAGTCGGTTGCTGGAAATGGATGTGGCAGAGAGGCTGAGCGCCATGGTCACCTGCTCGCCTCCTCCTGAGCCGGACCAGGTCTGTCAGAGGCTGAATAGAGACGTGGGGGGGGGGGGGCGGGGGAAGGGGAAGCAGCTGGAGTCCCTACTGCCTTTTCTGCCAGCTCCTCCCCTTGCCTCTGCCCCTCTGCAGCAACTCACAGGGTCCTCAGTCCCTGTCCCCACAGAGCCCATTGTGACACCATCAATGGAAGCTGAAACAGTAATGCCCTTACAGCGCCAAGCCTCCTGCTGGTTGAGAGTGGCTGATGTCTAAATGATGGCCCCTGACCTGGGCATGGGAGGGTCCTGCATCCCAGGAAGCTTACAGACAGACTTTCCTCTTTGCTTGAAGAATTCCACTCTCTTTCTCTCTCTGGGCCCTTTCGTTGCCCTTCCCAGGTCAGTGTGCTAATTATTTCATTTTCATGTGTTTACTTGTTTATTCCATTTTCTGACCGGAAGGTCACCTCCAGGACGGCGTGGCCCACATCTGCTTTTCCCCACTGAATCCCCGGTGCTTAGCACAGCACCTGATACATAGCAAATGCTCAAGAAACATTTTTGGGGTGCGCGGATACACGAATGACAGGCTTCACTCTCCATTCATTTAGCCACTTGACAGGCATGCTTTGTGCATCTGTCGCAGATCTGGCTCTTGTCCACCCAGATAACTCCTTTTCTGCCCCCAAGGAGCTCCCAGCCTGGCGGTGGGATGGTGGAGACGCATCCTTTGTGTAACACACCCCGACCAGGGCTACAGCCAAAGTCTACGGAGACGGGCTAGCAGGCAGGCTCACGCTGCGGCAGTGACAGGCTCTTAAGCCAGAGCAATGGTATATGGTCTGGCGGAATTTCCCCAGCCTGAGTCAGGGAGCCCTATCGGCCCTGAGGCATCCGCCTCTGCCTCTGCCGACAACCACGGCCGCTTGTTTCTGCTAATATTGCAGCAGGGTGCATCTAGAGAAGCGATCTATAATACACCACTTACAGCCATAACTAAACCACAGAAATCAATCCCCAGTGCTCACTCCCATCAACAAACATGCTTGGAGGGCCTCCTGGGGGAGGGGGCACAGCTTTAACGTGCCATAGGAATTACAGGGATGAATGACCTGAACGCTCTGACCCAGGGGCTTCTAATCTCCCTGGAGAGACAGGACATGTGGGGAGGGGGTGATTAGCCACACATAATGGGAGTGTGTGCCCGACCCCATGGAGTAGCCACCGGCCGCCGCGTGACTGCTGAGCACTTGAAGTGTGGCTCGTCTGAAATGAGCAATGCCACAAATATAAAGTAATATACACATCAGCTGATGAAACAATGTATAATAGATATTGATTTTATTATTTTTTAAAAAGTTTTCCTGTAATGTTTATTTATTTTTGAGAGACGCGAGACAGAGCATGAGCAGGGGAAGGACAGAGAGAGAAGAAGACATAGACTCTGAAGCAGGCTTCAGGCCCTGAGCTGTCAGCACAGAGCCCGACGCGGGGCTCGAACCCATGAACATGAGATCATGACCTGAGCTGAAGTCGGAGGCTTAACCGACTGAGCCACCCAGGTACCCCGATCTTGATTTTAAAATACTGATCACATGTTAAAATGGTAAAAATTTTGGGTTAAAATACTATATTATTAAAATTAATCTCACCTGTTTCTTTTACTTTTTATTTATTTAAAAAGCATTTTTTAAGGGGCGCCTGAACTGACTGGGTGGCTCAGTCAGTTGAGCATCCAACTCTTGATTTCAGCTCAGGTCAGGATCCCAGGGTTGTAGGACCAAGCACGGTGTGGGGCTCCTCGCTAAGCGTGGAGCCTACTTGGGGCTCTACTTGGGATTATCTCTCTCTCTTCCTAATATAAATAAAATGAAAAAACATTTTTAAATGTCTATTTATTTTATTTTATTTTTTAATGTTTATTTATTTTGGAGAGAGAGAGACAGAGCACAAGCAGGGGAGGGGTAGAGAGAGAGAGAGAGACAGAATCTAAAGCAGGCTCCAGGCTCTGAGCTGTCAGCACAAAGCCTGATTTGGGGCTCCAACTCACGGACCACAAGGTCATGGCCTGAGCTAAAGTCAGATGCTTAACTGACTGAGTCACCCGGCAGCCCTAAATGTCTATTTTGAGTGACACAGAGAGTGCAGGCAGGGGAAGGGGCAGAGAGAGAGGGAGAGAGTCCCAACCAGGCTCCACGCTGAGCCACCAAGCACCCGTAGCACCCACATTTTTAAAAGGTAAAAGAGGAGTGCCTGGATGGCTCAGTCAGTTGAGCATTTGACTCTTGATGTTGGCTCAAGGTCATGATCTCATGGTCATGAGATCAAGCCCACATCTGGCTCCACAATAAGAGCATGGAGCCTCCTTGGGACTCTCTCCCTCTCTCTCTCTGCCCCTTCCTTCCCCTGCTTGAACTCTCTCTCTCCCTCTCTTTCACTCAAAATAAATAAATAAATAAATAAATACATACATACATATTAAAAAAATAAAAATGTGGCTGCTAGAACGTTTAAAATGATACATGTGTGTCTCGATTTCTGTTAGGCTGGTCTAGGAGTGGAGGGGACCCAGCGGTCGACCAGTAGCCTGTGCTAAGGCAGCTGGGAAGAATTCTGAGGAACTGAAACAATTAGGAGCAAGCAAGGGGGTGGGAAGGGATGGGAAGACATCTGAGAAGCTTGATCACAAAGGGAAGGCAGGAGGCTGACAGCTCAGGGAGGTAACGGAGTCCCAGGAACAATGCACACATCACCTCAGCTCTTCCTCCACCTCCTGCCGTCTTCCCAAAAGACCTTGGGTGCCTCCAGTCACCCTCCCGTGCATTAACTCTAGAATAAAGCTCTTATCTCTCAATCCTAGACAATGCAGAGTTGGCCACATGTGGCCAGTGATCTGGGTTTGGATGCTAAGTATCAGTTAAGTAAAATCCCTATTCAGGCCCCCCAACCCCCCTCCCTGATTCCCAGCACAGGGAATTTGGGTACTGGGCAGAGTGCAGTGGTGAGGGAGGGGAGGGGAGATCAGGGACACCGAGGCAGGTGGAGCTGGGGGTTTGGTCAAGGTTTGAGATGGGGAGCCATGTGGCCCAGGAGGGGGAAGTCAGCCCCCAAACCTGGCCAGACAAAGCTTCCATTATGGACATATTTCATCCAGGGAAATCAGGCAGCCTGATCGGCCATTCCTGTCTCTGCTCTCCCACTCAGCCACACAGAGAAGCCGTAAACACTCAAATGCAAAGATTAACTCTGCATGTGGTGTCTGGGACATTGTGAAAAACTCTTGGGGGCTGTGTTTGTGTCTATGTTGGATTGACTGTTTTAAGCCCAGCACCTAGGACGGGGAAGCTTGGTACACAGCCAGTGTTTAGTAAATACTGAAGGACGAAGAGGGGGAGGGAGGGAGGGAGGAAGGAAGGCTACATGAGTGAATAGATGACAAATCTGTCAAAGCATAGAAGCAGATACTTGCAATGGGCTATACTCGGTCTGTGCTAGACTTCTGGATGTGGGCGGCAGGAAAGGTTTCTCACTGGCCAAACACCAGTGTCTGGGTCAGAGGAGAACTGATGCCCAGTGCACAGCATTCCACCATCCTACCTTCCTGCCACAGGGTTCTGGGCCCACAAGTTTTGAGAGACAGCGCATGTCCAGGCTATAGCCCTTCCAGGGCTAAAGTTCCGTTCCTGGTCTTTTATCCTATTAAGTACTTCTTTAAAGCCCCTTAAAGCCTCTGTAAAAGGAAAGATAATGTGAAGAATTCCAGAAGGGTTGGATAAGCCTGGCTGGGGGGTGGGGGTAGAGGCTGAGTTCATTCCTGGGACAGCAAAGGACGAGATTGCCCCAAGCTCATCAGGAAGCCTGCAGTTTTCCCTTTTGGCCACTGGAGGGCACTTCGATCCTGAAATACCAGCTCTTCACCTCCTCTCTTCGTAGAGAACCGTTTTTCAAATCATTCAGGTTAATGAATGATAGATAGTTCTCTTGTGTTGAATATCCAATACAGTATTAACACCTTAAAAGATATATTATCTCATTTAGTACTCACTACAATTGTGAGTCATCTTGACTGTGTAGGAAAAATCAAGGCTTAATGAAGCAAAAGAATTTACTTAAGTTGGATCAGCTATCATTTGGGAGTAAGAACTTGAATCTAAGCCCTGTGAACAAATCATAATCAACAAATTCACAAGGGTGCAAGGGTGCCCGGCTGGCTCTGTGGGTAGAGCATCTGACCCCAGACTCTTTTTTTTTAAATTTTTTAATGTTTTTATTTATTTTTGAGAGAGAGAGAGAGAGAGACAGCGTGAGCAGGGGAGGGTCAGAGAGAGAAGGAGTCACAGGATCTGAAGACAGGCTCCAGGCTCTGAGCTAGTGGTTAGCACAGAGCCCGACACGGGGCTTGAACCCACGAACTGTGAGATCATGACCTTAGCCAAAGTCGGATGCTTAACCAACTGAGCCACCTAGGTGAGCCATGACCCCAGACTCTTGATCTCAGGGTTGTGAGCTCAAGCCCCACTTTGGGTGTAGAGGTTACTTTTTTTTTTTTAATGCTTATTTATTTTTGGAAGACAGAGAGAGACAGAGCAGGAGCTGGGGAGGGGCAAAGAGATAGGGTGACACGGAATCTGAAGAAGGCTTCAGGCTCTGAGCTGTCAGCACAGAGCCCAATTCGGGGCTGGAACCCACGGATCGTGAGATCATGACCTGAGCTGAAGTCGGACGCCTAACCGACTGAGCCACCCAGGCGCCCCAGGAGAGGTTATTTTAATCAAAAATGAATGCACACAAAGCAGCAAAGGGGACCGGCTGAGCAGAAGCAGAGAGAAGAGTATGCTCTTCTCAACACAAATATTGTCACTGAACCATTTGCACATACACAAAATTGGAAGATGGCTTACAATTTGTACATTCCATACGGTAATGTTTTTTTTCCCCCTGAAATGATGTTATTAAATAAATGGAGTGTTTCACAGTTCATGGGTGTCTTGAAGGAAATGGTCATTGGACTATAAGGCAGAAAAAGATAATTTTCATTTAATACTTAAATAGCACTTACAGTCTACCCAGAGCTGTTCTAAGCACTTTATTTACATAAAGTAACTCAATCAGTCCTCTGAGCCACCCTCTGCGGTATGCACTATTATGATGCCCATTCACAGATGAGGAAAGAAGAGTCTTAGATAGGGAAGCCATCTGCCCGAGGTCAGTAAGAGACAGAGCTGGGCTTAGGGATCCAGGCAGTGTGGTCCCAGAACCTGTAGTCTGGGATTTGGGAGATCAGGGCGGAGCTGGCCTGGAGAGGGGAGGGCTAAGAGTTCCTAGGGAAGACATGCACCCGGGAGGTGAGGGTGTTCCAGGCAGAGCCGGGAGCATTGACAAAGGCCTAGACGGGGGACAGGGAGGTGAGGAGTCAGGCTAGTCTGAGGCTGGCTGTGTGGAGGCCAGATGGCAGAGGCTGCAGCTTCCCGGGGAGGGGGCCTCCTAGAGGCGGGAAGAAGAGCAGCACTGCAGGGGTGTCTGGAGGGAGCGGGGGTGCTCCAGTGTAGGGTAGAGCTGAGGCCACCCTCCCCCACCTGTCTCCGGGGACTGGCGCTGGGGAAGTGCAGAGTGTGCTTAGGAAATGGTTGGATTGGATTACAGGGAAGATTAAAGGAGCTAAATTGGGCCTGGGGCTGGGGGAGGTGTCTGAGAAGGGGACTGCGAAGGGCCAGCAGCTGGCCAGGGTCCGAAGAGGCTGCTGGGAGCTAAGGGTGGGGGCAGGGATCCCACACC
>PJEM01009680.1:0-69375 GCA_004023845.1 Helogale parvula
TCACCAAAAGATCTGCCCTAAGGGCATCTACAGTTGGGATCTTCGACCCCAAGTTATCTTCTTCCACCGAAGTTATAAAGAAAACAAGTGGGGAAATTTTCTTATATAAACTGTAGTTAAAGGAAATAAACCATGCTTTATATTGTTTAAAGACCTCAATAGTAATGAATAAAGGTAACTCTTAAATTTTGTTTTAGCAAAGTTAAACAATGAAAAGTCAATAGCTTATTTAGGTCTGCCAGTTTGTTTTCATTTGCTCATGGCCAGCATTTATGGGGATGAGGGTAGGGTGGGGAGCATATCTGGTGACCAAGGCAAACCCAGCCATTAGATATCAAAGACAAAGAGTAACCAAAACTGTGTGACTGAACGAGAGCAAATGAGAAATTGCAGTTAAACTTCTGGGATCTTCTTGGAGCAAAAGTGACCCTCCGCTGCCATACTAGCCTGCATACAGTATTCCTATATTTGTGACATCTACCCACGTCCAATAATCATTCACATTAATGAATTTAATTGAACAGGTTTTCCATAGGTTTTTCATTACTGAAATATATAATTTAGCACAGACTTTATTTACCAATTACACTGGTATCATTCAAG
The DNA here is from genome assembly GCA_004023845.1 of Helogale parvula. Lineage (NCBI taxonomy): Eukaryota > Metazoa > Chordata > Mammalia > Carnivora > Herpestidae > Helogale > Helogale parvula. Next base: position 604 of record PJEM01009680.1, read on the forward strand.
ATGCAACAAAAAGTTCCAGTAAGCAATATTAATTTCTGAACAATCTTACTGAAAACACATTCCATGAAACTGTATTGTAAACAGAAGAACTTATAGAAATACTGAGGAAAAACATATTTAAATGTTTCACAGTATATGAATTAATAATGTATTTTAATTTAAAATGTACTAATGAATATTAGTAATGCCAATCCCACTAATAAATGAGTTTATTTACTAATAAATAGTTTCTGCACACACATTTATATGGACAGTAAATTTTCCTTACTATCCACCAACAAAATACATATATATAAACCAAACCAAAAAAAAATTTGGTATACCTCAAAATTATTATCTAGTTTAATCCATCCATGGTCTCTGGATGCTTGGTATTTTTTATAGGACTGTTCCAGCACCATTATCTGCTTTTGACTAAAAGGCTTCCATTTCTGTTTTGGTTTCATCTCCCAAACAACACCAGAACTAAAACAATTGACAAATAAAATTAAATTAGAAGTACATATTAGGTTGCCTAGAATTGTTATTCAACTTCAAATTATTATAACTATCAATCTCTAATGAAAATTATTTTCATACAAGAGATATTTTTTTAACACCAAAATATACCTGCGGTAGAAAAGTACATGAAGAAAACGGGCAGGGGAAAATGTGATTCTATCACTGACATCAATCAATCAAAGGACTTGCAAACTTTTTTGGTAAGGAGCCATAGAGTAAATATTTTAGGCTTTGTGGCCGAGATAAAATTGAGGTTATTATGTAAGTAATTAAATAACGAGAGAGAGAAAAAAAACTTCCACAAAATTTTCTGATGAAATTCAAAATATAAAAACTGAGGTTTCTTTTAAAAAAACACAAGTCTGTTAATGAGAAAAAAAAGTTTTTACATTTTTATTGCTTGTTTTTTGAGGTTTAATGGACATAAAACATTAATTTCAGATGTACAAAATAATGATTTGATATTTGCATAAAATGTGAAACCATCATCACAATAAATCTAGTTAGTACCGGTCACCATACATACTTACAAATAAATTTTTTTTTACATTTCTTTCTCAGGGGTGACAACATTTCACTTAATTAGGGCTCAAAGTCAGTATTCATAGAGGCTAATTCTTTAGTCACTTCAAACTCAGCACTGGCTACTTGAATACACAACAACTCAGCAGTATTAGTAGTATCTGGTGACTCAAGAGCCAAAGAAAATCAGCCAAAATCATTTGTCTTAATTTAATTGACTACTGACATTGTTCTAAATGTCCTCAATTGTTCAAGCAACTGTTCTTCCAAAATGGTAACAGTCCTAAGTTTATCTACTCTGGACACATTTCTTCAGCTGTTACATTCAGATAATTCAATTAACTCACCGCTAGTAATAGATATTCCTTGCTTGGCTAATAAATGAGTCATTTAGAAACTAACTTTGGTTGCACCCTCAGTTCGGTTTTTTATTTTTGTGAAGAAATTATGCTAAGAGATAAATCAGTCAGCTAAAGACAAAAACCAAATGATTTCACTCATCTGTGGAATTTAAGAAACAAAACAGATGAATGTGGGGGAAGGGGAAAGAAAAGAGAGGGAAGCAAATCCTAAGAGGTTGTTAAGGAGAGAGCTGCTGTAGGGAGGGTGGAGGGATGCGCTAGATGGGTGATAGGTACTAAGGAGGGTACTTATGATGAGCACTGGGTGTTATACGTAAGTGATGAATCACTAAATTCTATTCCTGAAACCAATATTATACTGTATGTTAAGTAACTAGAATTTAAATAAAAACTTGAAATCAAAAATAAATAAATACATACATACATACAGACATACATAAATGAAATTTTGCTGTGATGAGAGATGTTGTCCTAAATTTTCTAATCTTTCTGGCCATTTCTTTCCTGTGAGGTAGGCATATTGCTATATGTGCTTAGTTTGGAAATGTCACTATATATTCTTTGAGCACAGGTAGAGGATCATTACATAATAAAAACAATGCTTTGCCATTTCATTCAATAACTCTGCCCCATAAGAGAGACATTCAAAGTCCACTTTTCTCTACTTCTTTTGACATGATGAGCGTGCATTAGTAATAAAAAATTTTTTTAAAGTTGCAATGGAACTATATGTGTGGCACTCATATGCTCTTATTTATCCTCTGTTGTGTGCTGTAAGCTGCAGTGCAAAAGCAGCCATAGTCATGTAAAAGAATAAGCGAGGCTGTGTTCTAATAAAACTTTACTTATGGCAACAAACTTTGAATTTCATATCATTTTCATGGGTTACAAAATACTATTTTTCTTTCAATTATTTCCAATCATTTAAATTGTAAAAAATTCTTACACCAAGGTCTAGTAAAACAAAACAAAACAAAACACCAGGCCATCAGCTAGATTTGGCTAATAGGCCATACTTGGCTGATCTCTGATTAGAAAATACTGTTTGCATAATGATAAAATTAAGCCCATAACATTTTAGTTTACATAGCTTGTTGATATTAAACAATGATACTGTTAACAATGTCTTCACTGTGTCATGTATTAGGGAACACCAGTCAATGAAGGTAATGAATAAAATATCTACTATATATTAAAAAATCCAACATTGATTCATGATAAAAATCCTTCAACAAATCAGGAAGAGAGAAGAACTTCCTCAACTTGATAAAGAACATCTACAAAAAACCTTAACATCATACTCAGTGATGAAAAACTAGATGCTTTCTCACTAAGATCAGGAACAAAGCAAGAACGTCTACTCTCACCACTCCTTCCTATTCAACACTGGGAACTTTTAGACAATGCAATTAAGTCAAGAAAATAAAAGGCACACCGATTAGTAAAGAAGAAATAAAGCTTTATTCTCAGAAGACATGCATATCTATGTAAAAAATCCCAAAGACTCAACCAAAAAATTCCTGCAACCAGTACAAAGTTAATACTCAAAAGTCAATTGTTTTCTTATGTATCAGCAATGAACGATTGAAATTTGAAATTAAAAACACAAAAATCTTCATATTAGCACCAAAGAAGTGAAATACTTAGGTATAAACAAAATTGAACAAATTTGTGCAAAGTCTATATGAGGAAAACTATAAATGTTTGATGAAAGAAATCAAAGATCTGAATAAATAAAAAGATCTCTGAACATGGATATGAAGATTCAATAATGTCAAGACATCAGTTCTTGCAAGTTGATCTGTAACTTCAATGCAAATCCCAACTAAAGTCCCAGCTGAGAAACTACTTCTAAAGTTTATATGTAAAGGCAAAGACTCAAATAGCCAACACAATAGCGAAGAAGAAAAAAGCTGGAGGATGGACCTCAAGATAACCACAAAACTACCGACATCAGACAGTGTGGTATGGGTGAAAGAATCGACAGACCAAGAAAACAGAAGGTCCAGAAATAGACCCAAACAAATATAGTCAGCTGATTTTTTAAAAGGAGCAAAAGCAATTCAATGGAAAAAAGACAATCTTTTCAACAAATAGTGACAGAACTGGACAACCAAATGCAAAAAAAAAAAAAAATCAATCTAGACACAGAGCTTACACATTTCACGAAAACTAACGCAAAGTGTATACACACCTAAACATCAAACACAAAACTATAAAATCCAGAAAATAACATAGGAGAAAAGTTAAGTAACTTTGCATTTGGTGATGACTTTTAAGATACAACACTGAAAGCACAACTCATCAAAGAAAGAATTCATGTTGGGCGTCTTTCTAACGAAAGACACTGTTAAAAGAATGAAAAGACAGGCAGAGATGGGGAGAAAATATCTGCAAAACACGTATGTGATAAAAGGCTTGTATCCAAAATATATGAGGTCTTATTCAAGAATAAGACCATGAAAAATTTTTAAGTGGGCAGAAGACATGAATTTCACCAGAGAAGATATTCTGATGGCAAACAAGCATTTGAAAAGATGCTCAACAGCATAGACAATTAGCAAACTGCGAATTAAAACAACAACGATGTATCACTACATCCTATTAAAACGGTCAAAATCCAGAACACTGATAATACCAAATGTTGGCATGAGCATGGGGCAACACATACTCACTCATTCATTCCTAGTGGAAATGCAAAAGTGCTGCCAGTTTGCAAGACAATTTGGCAACTGCTCACAAAACTAAATATAATCCTACCATATAATCCAGCAATCATGCACCTTGATACTTAACCTAAACGAGTTAAAAACTTATGTCCACACAAAAACCTGCCTATGAGTGTTTATAGAAGCTCCATTCATAAATGCAAAAAGTTGGAATCAACCAAGATATCTTTCAATAGGTGAGCAAACTGTGGTACATCCAAACATGGGATATTATTCAGTGATTTTAAAAAATGAGTTATCAAGCCACAAAAAGACATGAAGAAACAAAAAAAATGTTGCTAAGTGAAAGAAACCTAACTGAAAAGCCTATATATTGTATGATTCCAGTGATAGGACATTCTGGAAAAGGCTAAAAAGACCAGTGGTCTCCAGAGATTCAGGGGGAGGGAGAAAGGATGAGGAGGTGGTGCACGAGGAATTTTTACAGTAGTGACACTATTCTATATGACACTGTAATGACATATATGTGTTACTCGTTTGCCAAAACCGAGAGCATTACAACACAAAGAGCAAACTCTAATTTAAACAACACCAAAACTGGACTTTAAATAATAATAACGTATAAACATTAGCTTATCAATAGCAAAAAAAAAAATGCACCATGCCGTTTCAAGATGTTAATAATAGGGGAAAGGCAGACGGTATGTAGGAATTCTTTATAGTCAATTTTTCTGTACACCTAAAACTGTTCAAAAGAATAAAACTCTATTTTTTACAATTACATAACTGACTTACTTTTCCTCAGTACATATCCCCTCTGAATGTGTATTAAATGTGTAGTATATCATAACAAAGATATTTTAGGTGAATTTTTAAAAGTCCTTATAGATAAAGGCCAATGTGACAAAATATAGTTATGTGTATAATATTAAACTAAAAAGAAGATCTATCAAAAAACAGCAGAGTGTAAAAATTGAATTTAGATGACTTGAAAATGATTTTTTATATTAGGTTAAAAATACTATACAATATTGGAATGTATAATCAAGAGACTATATTACTCATGCATTTACAAATATGTTAATATTATATTAATGGTATGTATATCATGTATAGAACCTTTATCTGTCAGGTGTTGTGTAAAATGCATTAAAACATATCTCTTAATTTTTACTTAATTTTTTACTTCACTAAACACACGATTATTGATAGATGCTATGATGGTGTTACATGGTAACATGTTAACTATTCCACCCATCAGCCTCCAAGAAAAAAATGAGTCTTTTACCAAAGTTGGTGCAATTTAAAAAAATCAAACTGAATTCAAATATTTTTCTTATATGGATACAAGCAGAGTCAGAGAAAATAACCGGTTCTATCACTATTAAAAAGGTGTAAACAATCACCCAATAAAGATTATGTACACATGTCAAAGACTGCCTTTTCTGAATATTTATTCCAATTTATCTGACCCATTGTTGTTGGCTTCGCCTAACCGATGCCAGTAAGATAGGGGCAAAGACATTATCTTAGTCATCTTTCAACAGTAGGGCCTTTTCAACTAGCAGTGAAAAAGACTGCTCACAAGTTATGCTGAAAGAATATACAGTACATTCAAATTCAGAACATCTGCTTATTCTCATTAAGTTTGATGTTATGAACTCAATGCTTCTGAAAGATTTCTAATGCCTTATCTTCCTTCTGCCATACCTGGTTATCCCAATATATGAAACTTCCTGTTTGTTTTCATTGTTAACCAGTGAAAGCCCAAGACTGTGGAGAGACAAGGTTATTTCATGGTCAGCCTGCTCCATTTCTTCTGCCTGCAGTGCTTTGGAAACCAAGGCAACGTCATCAGTGAAAAGCAGCACTCTTTGGCGCCCATCCAGGAATGATACCCAGTGTATCTGTGTATTTGCATCATATGGAAACTGTCCACATTCATCCTGGGGAAAAAAGATTTAATATTAAAACCATAGCAGTAAGTTTTTACGACATAAATTTAAACTACAGTTCCTGAGAACATTTAGTAAAATCTGAAAAGTGTGACTATAAATTGGAAAGCCATCAAAATGATACAAATTAAAGTTATAACTGATTTTAAAACATAACTCATTGATCTTTTTCAAACAATAACAAATATTAATAGTGCTTAATCTTTCTGTACCCTAGGTTTGACTACTCAAAGGGCACTGGTGCTATAAGCTGCTTCCAGCATTTTTAGTTTTATATTTTTGATATGATGTTATTCCTTGCATGAAAGTTTATGGCTACCATGCCTTCTTTGCCATACCATCATATTCTACTTAAAGGTTTTTGCTTTGAATTATAGTTGTTCAGAAATTAAAATCAACAACTTTGCTTTCTTTTTCCTTCTGTTTGCCTGCTATTTTTTTTACTGCCTCTTCATGCTTACAACTTACAACTCCTTAGCTTTCCCTCTTTTACTCTAAAGGTAAAATTTTCTTTAAGTTCATTTTCTCAATTGTTTTAAAATTCTTTTATCAATGATTTAGAGCTATAAATTAGCAGTTTAAAAAAGCAAAATCATTAATCTGTGTTTCTCTAATTAAAATTTAAGATTACATGCTGTATTTATAGTATGAGCAGAATATATTCTGCCTCCCTACTCTACTTTCACTTCATTTTGTTGTCTCTTTTTATTTTGCCATCCATTCTTCTATTTCATAGCTGCCATCACTTCATAACTTAATTGAGGATGTGAGGAAATTTTCTTGTGGTCTTCTAGTAGTAAAAAAACTTCCAGAAGTATAATCACCCTCTTATTCTACAGAACAATGCTACGTTTTCCCTCCCAGACTGTTTTTTTTTTCATAAACCCTATTTTGTTGGGGTTTTTTTTTCCTGTTCATTCATACTTAATAAGGAAAGATCTGTTCAGACCTAATGTTTACCAATAACGAAGGGATTTTCTTTGAACTCCCTATTCATGTCCACTGGGGTCTGAGTGGAACTCCCTTCTCAAATCAGCTTAGCAGACAAGGAAATGAGCAACTGCCTTGCTTCCAACTCAACTTCCAGAATCTGGCAGATTATGTGCTGACTGAGGCACAATTATCTATTTTTCCTACTGCCTGGTTCTCTAACACCAAACAGAAGAGAAACATTAAAAACCACAATCCCCATACATACCATTCCCAGATGCTTTCTGAATCTGCCTCCTATACACCTGAATATCCTCCTGCAGGAGGTCCTTCCACATTCTCTCTAGTGTCTATATACTACCTCTGGGCATGGTAGTTGCTGAGCAGCATTAAAGGTGAAGAGAGGAGGAACAATACCAGTATAGCACAGAAACCTCTGGTAGAGCCAACATGCCTCTGAGCCAGGGAGCTCAGAGTATCAGGGAATTGAAGCTTCAGTACCACTCATAAACCTTGAGTTTCACTCTTATAAAAAGTAAAGCGCACAAGCAACCAGTAGAGCTCCATCAAACTGTCATGAAGAAAATTACTGCAAGAGTCTCGTAACAGAGGAACTATCATTCTGGTTTTTCAAAAGTGGGTGAGTCTTTATCTCTTTTATGGGTATTTCAGAGGGAAGATGGGAGAGGATAATTCAGTCACTGTTGGCCAATTACCATTTTAAAGCAAAAGTCAAGAAAGCTTTTCTAACAATGGCATTATCAGACAAGAGTAGGACACTGAATGAACTTTTCATGATAGAATATATTACTATAGAAACTAGATCTTCTATATCACTAATCCAGGAGCCAGTTCCTACATTACAGAAAGGCTGGTACATGAATTCTTAAGACCTTCCCAAAGTCTAAGGGTCTAAGAATAACATACTTGGTTAAATTAGCTGTCTGCTGTTTCCATAAATATTTCATTAAATTTCTCATACAGGATAATTTGCATACTGTCAGAATCCTTTAATTAAAACATATGGCCTTGGGGCGCCTGAGTGGCTCGGTCAGTTAGGTGTCCCACTCTTGATTGCAGCTCAGGTCATGAGCTCACAGTTGTGAGACTGAGCCCCACCCACGCTGGGCTCTGTGCTGAATGTGGAGCCTGCTTGGGATTCTCTCTTTCCTTCTCTCTCTGCCCCTCGCTGACTCTCTCTCTCTCAAAATAAATAGACATTTAAAAAAAAAACATTAAAAAAGTGCCATATGGCCTTGATTGGGAAAACATGCCTAAAAATCTCACAGCCAACAGTGGTATGCATATGCTCAAAATGAAATTGTTTTCACTTAGCTTTAAAGTTGCTTTCTTAAAAAAAAAAATAATAATAAAAGGCATACTAGAAGGTACTTTACTGGTCTTTACTGGGCAAGAGGAAGTAGGTCTAGTTTTTAAATTGCAAATACATTAATTTGACTAATCTAAAATACTGGTATGAACTACTTGCAATCTAAAGTCCAAAAGCAACTTATTTTGAAAATTCCAATTCACCTTTCACTCAGTAAGGACAAAGAGAACTGTGTGAAGCTAGCTCGTGTGCTTCCTTTGCCATCAGGCAGCTCATACAGCCCCATGCACATCACAAGATACCTTTAGCAGACTGTGCTCCCCAGTATTTGCTGCGTACGTCCATGTAAGCTGTCTGGTCCCAGTAGGATCCGCCCAGGCAAAAAGTCGAGCTTGTCCTGGCAGCAAGCACATTTCCTCCTGTGACCCGCTGAAACACAACCACCAGAGGGAAGATTAAGATACTCAAGCCTTGAGATACCCAGACCTGTGGTTTCCAGAGTTGGGACTGGCACAAAAATCTTATAAAAGTGCCTTTGTTAATAAACAGAACTCTGCCTAAAAATAAGTGCCCTAAAATGTCCAATAAACTAAGGGTTTTGAAGCTTGGGGGAATGGAATACTGCCTTTCTGAACCTGCAGGACACTCCAAAGTGACCCATGCAGTAAAATAGCAATGGAAGTCATTAAGGTAAACAGATTGGTACATCAGAGTTCACCTGTAGAAAAAAAGCTATAAACAATAAACAAAAAAGCAGCAGAACTTCACTCAGTGCTGAAATGTAAGTTGTCAATACCACATGGAATTAGATAAGAAACATGTCTCAGGAATAAAGAAATTAGGTCCATACTATTGCTACTCAAAGTGTGATCTGCGGATGATAAGCAACATCACATGACCTGGAGCTTGCTGAAAATGCAAAATCTTGGGCCTCGCCTAAAACCTACTAAACCAGAATGTATATTTTAGCAATATTTAAACAAAATTTATCATTAAACTTTAAGAAGCATTAGTCCATATTACAAAAAACTTTCCAGAGAACTAAAAAGAAAAAAAAATGAACCCAACTAGGTTTCAATCCCGTTCTGTGCTTTTAAATCTCTCAGTGTGGGGGGACTGAGTGGCTCAGTTTAAGTTAAGTGTCAGACTCCTGGTTTCAGCTCAGGTCATGATCTCACGGTTCTTGAGATCCGGCCCTGATCCTGATCCAGCTTCTCAGAGGGCTGTTGGGCTCAACGGAGCCTGCTTGGGGCTCTCTCTCTTTGTCCCTGCCCCTTTCCTGCTTGTGTGCACGTGTGTGTGTTTTCCCTCTCTCTCAAAATAAATAAACTTTAAAACGTTTTTTAAAATTTAAAAAAATCTCAAAAAATATCTCAGTGGATTTAAGCCAGGAAGTTAAGAACAGGTAAATCTTCAAGGCATTTATTTTATATAAAATAATTCTACATATAAAAATAACCTTATGTATATGTAAGATTTTATACATATATAAAATGCCTTGCAGACTTTAACAATAATTCTTGGCAAATAAATAACACATATAGTCAGAGTTTAAAACTATCTGTTACATCATTATATAATGGCATCTCCAAGTCAAATGACAGGACAAGGGAGAACAAACTTCCTAACACCCCATACTTCTATTCAACCCCACCATCTACTGACTGTCCTTTCATTTAATCTACCACCTCTATTGGGAACAAAAACAAACAACAACAAAAATAAAGCATTACCAGATTACAAAAGAATAACAATGCTCAAAGAGGTTCACATTTCCTTATATGCAATTTTGAAATTTTAAAAGCTTCTATTAGTTTGGGTGTCAAAAGTCATTTGGCTAGGAAACCTGACCTGAATTGATGTGAGACTATTAATTTTTATTTAGCCTCGTCGGCATGAATATGTGTAAGTTTTGCTGCAGGAATACTAATGTATTGGACTACAGAGAACCACTCCACACCTGCTGAGGGCATTACGATAAACAGCATGTGTTCCAAGTTATCTTTCTAAAACCAGAAAACATGTGGAATGTGAAACTCATCTACCACCCCAACTGTTTCCTAGAAAGGACTGTGGGCCAGTAAAAAGCAAATAAGATTTTCCATGAAGCTTTTTTCCATACCTCTGTTTGTATGTGAGGACATCCTGTGGTGCGTGGTTTATTATTAGAGCAGGTGCAGATCCTTCGTGGTAATCAGAAAACGTTATGACAGTTGAGTGCTCAGCAGTGTTTACATCCACCAAGATACCTCCATTCTATTGTAGAAAAAAATTTGAGCTATTGTTTCAACTTGCAGTGACATTTGGAATTTCAATAAGTTCTGGAGACACAAAAAGTTTGTCTTCTTATATTCCTACTACCAAGCACACTGGCTCTCTGATCTCTTACAAACACATGTATAGCATTAGATATATATCACCACCTTCAAATAATTACCAATAGATTTTAGAGCATGTTTCAATAAAATATTTTAAAGCAAATTTTAAAAACCAAAGACGTTTTATCATAAAACATAAAAACATACCAGTTCTTCTAAGCTCAATAAAGTGCCATTATCCTGTCGGTTATAAAAAAATGGTTTGGAGGATCCTTCACAGCCCACCACTCTGACACAAAGTTTGCCTGACAAATTCTCAGGCCAAAAAGGAAGGCACTAAAAATACAAAAGTTAGTATCAGTCTTAAAACAATACTGTGGTTTAAGTAAGTCAATGGCTACTTAAGGTTTTAATTCTAATCTGACCATGATACAATTATTACTACGCTTCTTAAAATATTTCCTCCACCTCTCACGCTAAAACTATTGACAATATAAGGACTATTTATGAAACCAAAGAAACTCCTTCAGAAGAATATAGATTTATTAGTCTTTATGTATTTATGGATAATCACAAACGAGAACTGAAGAGTTTACTGATTAAGAATGACTCAGATATCTTGAATATTTAAAACCTAGAATCTTTATAACATTTGATTTTGTGCATATCCCATTTTAACTGCTTTATGCACTATGAATTCTTTCCCAGCATATCTTTTCCTAGATAAGCTAGAAAGACAATTTAAGTCAGTGAAAAGACTACTACAGACCTTGCTGGAAGTCCTGACATTGTCTTCCTGTTTGATCTTAATCGAACCATACACCTCATTGAGCCTTATCTGTAAAACTGAGGTTTTAGTTCCCAACATAATACCAAATGCCCCTCTGTTATACAACAGTAGGTGAATTCTATTTCTGAATAAAAATTATACTGTTATCAAACCCCCATCAATGATAATGAGCACTTATTTGTTGCCAAGTCTACAGAAATCATTCTTTTTTTTTTTAAATGTTTTATTTATTTTTGAGAGAGAGAGAGAGAGAGTGTGTGTGAGCAGGGGAGGGTCAGAGAGAGAGGGAGACACAGAATCTGAGGCAGGCTCCAGGGTCTGAACTAGACATCAGCAAAGAACCTGACGCGGGGCTCGAACCCACAACTGTGAGATCATGACCTGAGCTGAAGCCAGACGCTCAACTGAGCCACCCGGGCGCCCCTGCAGAAATCATTCTAAGTGACATGGAAAGCTCATGTCTCTCAGAGCTCTAAATTTGTTTGCATTATAACTAGAATCCTTTCTTTTAAGCTTCTCGCTAAGTTTTTAAATATGTATATAATTTTGTTTTTGAGATGTACAGAAGAATGGTTCTATCCTTAAGGTCAACTGGTTTGGCTGAAAACTCACATAAATTCAAGCACTAATGCTCATCTTGGCACCTGTCCTCTTCTATGCTCTTTCCCTCACTCTCTTCCCCTCCTAAAATCTTACTGAGCCTGTAAAGTTTAGTTCAAATCTCACGCCTTCTGTGAAACATTCCCTTTTCATCTTGGCCACAATGATCGTGACTTCAAAGACTTCACCAATCTTAAAAAAGTATGGGATTTAACTTCCTTCTTGGTAAAGTGAAGGGGTTGAATTTTAGCAAAATTTTCAAGGAAACTTGAAATTTTACAGAAATTCTACAACCACCTATAACTTAGCATATACTATCTTTTTTTTCATGTGTTAATTTATATGAGTCTTAAGCCCTCCAACAGCATTACATACTTCTTGAATACAGAGGCATTATCCTGACTAGTGAGACAATTCATAGTTCATTATGTATATGTCCTTTTTGCAATACACATCCATGTTCTATTCATACAGGAAGAACAAGAGACTGAGTGTCAACCCTCTGTCCTGGCTAGTGATAAATATTACCCGTAGTTTTCTTCTATTTTTTAAACATTTGTTTATGAAAGAAAAGTCAAAGTTGGCTGTCATGTTTTAATAAACAAATATTGCAGCAAAGTGAGTATAACAAAGAAGTACATGCAATTTTTATTTATCTGTCTATTATCTATTGGTACATTTCAGAAGCCAGTCACAGTAAAGGAAAATTTTACCTCTGAAGAAGCAATATAGTTCCACTTATTAGTTGGCATGGAGCCATCAGACGTAATTTCACCAACTTCTAGCTCTAATGATGACTTGTTTGCAATGGTACAAAAGGGAGTCAGAGTAACTATTCGTGTAAGATTAAAGCTGCTCATTTTGATGCTCACACCAACCTGTGTAAAGGAACAAACTTCCATGAAATCATACACACACCCCATTCACACAGATTTCTTAAGATGTTTTAAAATGACACTTGTAAATAAAGTAACTACTAAGCCATATTCAGCTACTGATGATCTTCTCACTAAGAAAAATGTTTGGTTCTTTAGTTTGGCTCCATCAGAAATCAATTCCAGAAATATCAAGGAGTAATTTAACTAATAATGACTGCCATAACATATTCAGTTTAGTTGTATTCCTTATTTCTTAACATTCCAAACGTAAATTGTTTTGCTGCTTTATCATCTCCCTGTTAATAAATTAAGATAAAAATTTCAAAGTGGCAATTAGAACAGGTCAACTGACCTGAGAGTACTCAAATTTTCACAGTCAAATCTAGGATTTAAGAAATATCTGTCAGGGAGTAGTGTGGAATGAAGATTCTTGTATACTCTGAATATTTACCAAGTTGTTTACTTGGATGGATTCAACTGTACTGATACTAGTGGCCAAAGAAATTTATAGAGATAACAGTCCTGTACATAATACCTTGAATTCAAATTTCTGTACCTCTTAGAACCTAGCTGGTTTACGGAGCTGAAGAAAATGTGCATGAAGTCAAGGTAAAATAAGCAAGCAGAATCTTACCAGGTATTCCATATTGTTGGCAGGACACTTCACACACCCGTAACTTCCCACCGTATCCAATGAAAAACTATTGGACCAAGCACTAGTTGAAATTTTTAATTGTACCTGTAATAGAGAACACATAACCCTCATATAGGAAACCTAAAAGACTGTATTAATTTTGAGGGAAAGATACTATTCTATTAGAAATTTATTTAGTATCAAAGGACACAGAAAAAAATAATCAAAGCCATACTGCCAGTGGGTCAGAGAACCACAGATATTCTAGAGGCCAAAAAATAAAAGCAGAGCTCTGATCTTCCCATTCATCTATGCAATTAGTTAGGTGAATTTAAAGATGTATACCAAAGAGACCCTCTGTTGTTTAAAAAGAAAAGCTTAACATAAAATAATATTTTTCAGTGTTAGACTTAAGATAATGAGCTAACAAATTCTTAAAAGTTTTAAAACATAGAGAATTTATGCCTTTATTACTCAGCAAATGCTAAATGAAAGGCATCATGGTCAGAAGAATGGAGGATCACAGGACAAAGTTCCTGTCTTCAATGATCTCCAAATAAACAGGGAGATGGGAAGCGCATACTAATAATTATGATGCAAGACTGAACGGGATTAAGAGCAATCCGAGTTGTACAAAATGCTACCAAGGTGAGAGGGTAGAAAGTTTACTTCTGGCTCTGAGACTTAGAGGAAGTTTTATAGAAGAGATGTAACTGTGCTCCTCCATCTACCCACTAGATTATAAAAAACCTGAGGACAACCACAGGTAAGACATACAGACAGGTAATTACAACGCTATGGATTAATCAACTTTGAGACAATGGTTCTTGAAATGTGATCCCTGGACCAGCACCGTCGGCATCACCTGGGAATCTGTTGGAAATGCAATGTTCAGACCCTACTCAGACCTACTGAATCAAATGTTAGGGGCACAACCCAGAAATGTGTTTTAGAAAGCCCTCCAGGTGATTCTAACATATACTGAAACTTGAGAACAACTGCTCTAAGAGAACAGGTATGTAATAACCACCTTCACTTTACAGTTAGAAATCCTTCACACATTACGCCTGAACACAATGACAGCCAAAAGATGAACAGCAGGGAACCAGAAAAGATGTGACATGTTAGGCAGAAACTGTAGCACAAAGGCCTGGCAGTGAGCACTTGGGACAATGTGTGATAAACAATTCCATGATAGGAGTCTAGAAAGGAAAGAAGGGACCAGAGCAGAAAAGATGAAGCTTAGGCACTAGGTTTCTTTCTCAAAGGCCTGGTTTAGTGCTTCATACATAGGAGGGCTCAGTTAATATAGGCTAAATCCAACTGCTCCACCTTTTGAAATGCCATTTTATCACAGGTAAACGACATTAAGTCAAGCTTTCTACCTGACACTACTAAACAACAGAAGTAATTTTTTAAAAACTTTAAAACTGTTTATTTTTTAGAGAGAGAGAGACAGAGCACAAGTAGGTGAGGGGCAGAGATAGGGAGACACAGAATCTGAAGCAGACTTCAGGCTCTGAGCTGCCGGCAGAGCCCGATGTAGGGTTCAAACTCACAAACCATAAGATTATGACCTGAGCCGAAGTCAGATGCTTAACCGACTGAGCCACCACCCAGGTGTCCCCAAACAGAAGCAATTATCATGGGAATGGAGAAAAGGGCAATTCAGCCTTGTGAAACTCTCGCTAATCCTAACATCCCACTTGACTATGCAATCCTTGAATTCATACTAACGGCACTAAGCATGGATTGAGGGAAGGCTAATGAATTAAAGATTTCCAAACTAGGAATTTATCTATTTTAACATGTTATATATACCAAAGCACACCTTATTTTTACTAAAAATATTCTTCTTCTTGAAAGAAAATAAAATAATATCCCTGAAATCAGCTGGATGTTTCACGTGAATATCTTCTGCACGATACTGGAGAACCCGAGAAGTCTTGTTGATTAGCCAATAGGGACTAAAAACAGAGAGCACCATCCGGCCGTCAATTCGTCTGACATGTACCGACAAGTCAATCGTCATCATTTCTGCGGAGTCAGGAGAAAAACACACAAGAAAGAATTCTGGAAGTGTATCGCATATACGGAAATGTCCATTCCAGTTTCTGCCCTGATATTTCATCAGCACTACTTCCATTACTTCTCCACTGATTCTTGAATGTAGAACATCAGCAGCACTGCCTTCGCCTAGCTCATGAGTTTCTGCTGTTCCCTAAAAGCAAACAAACAAAAACTCAATTTGTTTAGTGATTTTTTAAAATCTCTGCAATAGCAACATCCATATTTTATGCAAATACTAATAAATCACCTACCAGATTCAGATGAACTGACAAGACTTCAATGAAGTCCCAGGCTTACACATTATGAATGTTCAATAACCACTAAGAACTAAAAAGAAAAATACTATATCACAGCCAAAGGCAGAAATTGTCATTTGGCTGTTAGTAGGTGAATGGCCATAAACTTCAAAAAAAAAAAAAAAAGTCAGATAGATGCCATGCATCAAAGGATGAATTCAGGAATGTTGGCTGTTGTCCTTGTCATTAATGAGCCACTTAACCGCCCCCCGGCTTTGCTTCATCCTCTATTCACATGCTAGACCACCTGGTTCCCATATAAATAAAAGAAGGAAAAGTGACAGCAAACTTCTGACAAGCTATCTATGTGATGTGGAATTATTTTTAAAATGAATAATAGCCACAGGCTTCATTTTTGAAAGCTTCTCTTACTTAAATACTATTGAGTTCATTTAATTCATTTTGGTCTTTGCAACTGAGGGGTGGCTCATTGTCAGATAAAGAAAAGAAATGATTTCCAGACTTTTGTATTTTAAAATGTTGTGGCATGTAGAATCTAAAAACATTTATCATATGTTATTACTGTGTCATGTTCCTCATTATTTCTTAGACACATAATACTGACTTTACAATAAAAACTTTAAAATTAACTTTAGAATAAAGTAAGATTAAGTACTTTCTCAGTGGCTTTTTTCTATCCATTAACTAGTGGAATAGAGGTTCTTAATTCATAGGAGATGCAGCAGATCTCAGTAGAAGAGAGCAAGGAGTCAAATTACCTAGGTTCAAGTCCTAGCTCTACAACTGATTAGCTGTGGGATCTTGGACTTGTCACTTAACTCCTCTGTGACTCAGTTTCTTCATCTGTAAAATAGGTCTAATAATAGTACCTACGTCAGAAGGTTATTTCAAGTATTAAATGTGTTAATACAGGTAAAGCACATGGTACAGTGATGCCATATACTAAATGCTATGTCAGTTTTTGCTGTTATATATTATTAAAGCATTAGAATTATGCTATGTAAAATACTGACTTCAACTAAAAACAAAGTAAAAAAAATAGAATTCACTCTACAATAATAAAGGTTGAAAAACATACACACACACAAGAAACATACCTCAAGTAAATATCTTAGAGAATATGGGAGAAGGTTCCGCAAAGTGAGGGTAGGATAAAGATGGATAATGTAAGCTGGATCCCAGTCTTCCTCATGGCTACATATATAGCTTAATTCATCCGGCAAAGCAACTGTACTGACAACGAGAGGTAGGAAGTTGACTTCTACTGACGGACACTGCAGCATGCATCGGACTTCCCTGCTCCTGTGAAGTTCTTCCTTCCAAGAAATGTAAGTGGTGGATTCTTTGTACTGACTCTCTAAGATACCAGCCGGCTGAATAAATAATTGACATCTAGAGAAGAAAGAAAACAGAGTTGGGAAAAAAGCTTTTATCAAGAACATAAGAATCTCATTAAATCTTCTTGGTAACTCTACAAGGTAAATACTATCCTTATTTTTACAGAGGAAGAAAACAAGGCTATGAAAGGTTAAGAAACTTGCCCAAAGTCACATAGTTAACCCAGGGAGGAACTTTCTGGAAAAAAACACAATCTGTAAACAATGACAAGTCAAAAAAATAGTCATTTCAAATATAAAGGCAATCTAATAAAAATAAAATTCAGAAAGGGCCAAAACATCAACTATACAGTAAGAAATTTTCATCTGGTAAATCAGTGATTAAATAAATATATTTCTATAGATCTCTTAAAACTAGCTTTTACACATGTTTAGATTATAAAAATACAAGGTTTTTTCCCTAGGATATACATCTCAATTCATATTGAAAAATATATTTTATGAACCTTGTAAAAATAGTATTAATTTTCAGGTATTAGTTTCAAGGAGGTAGGTACCTATATGAATCTAAAGGAACATGGAATTCCTCTTCAGGGCTGACTACTCCAATGGGCTCCAGAAGCTTAACGTTCTTAACAGATTTATAGATGATGAATGCAATAGAGAAATGATTTTTAATCTGTTGGGAAAAAAAAGACATATGAGTTATTTAAAAACATATAGATGGTCAAAAGAAAAATGTGAGCTACATGTTTGCAGTTACTCTTAGATCTAAGAAGTTTCAAGCCCAGTATTAGAAGATATTTTTATGGATAATTGAAAATTTTTAGGATGTTTATGTGCTATAGATGAGAAACCTGATGTTTATGTGGTAGTTGCAAAGTTCTAGAATATTCATATGTTCTACAGTGATGTTCACTGTTAGTGTATAATATGTATTAATCTTTGGTGAAGAGCTCAGCCATATTTTCCCCCACCACAACCTTTTTCCAATGCACCATGTGAAAACAGAAAAGGATAGCAAAGGAAATGAGGAAAATTACTACAACTCTCTTTTCTGGACTAGGCTGGAGCTAACAGCAAACTGAGAGATAACAGTGGCCAAACGTTGAAATCCTTTCATTTCTTTATCTGATGTTCTAAAAAGGAAGAAAATGTTCTTTTGATGACGATATAATGAAACCATATAATGCAAAGAAAAAGAAAAATGGGTAAAGCCTTAAAAGCAGAAAAGATTAAGATGCTAAAATCCTTTTCTGGGGAGATCATTCCAGTATTCCTTCACATATACTTGAAAATACAATCCCAAGTGATATGCAAAGAGAATGGAATATTATCTTATTTGACAACCACTTAGAATCATTAATACTCCCAGTTCTAAATCTTTAAAGAGGAAAAAAGCTTCATTAATTTTCAACCTAGACCACATCAAAAATGGGCTTTCAAATAACAGAATGTCTAATCAGACATTTAAAATGAAGACTATTATAAAAGCAAGTTGGATTGGAAACAGCAGCCAGTTCAATCTATTATGTATTTCTGAATAATCAGTATTAATGTTTTATCATATTCCTATATTCAGCTAAATGACTGAGTATTTCTTGTTATACTTGAAGGGACACAATTCACTATAATGCATTACCTGCAGAGGCGAACGGAGGGTAATTACTTTATTCCCTTCAGTTGCATCAATCTGTACCAAGACTGAGTCAGAATGACTGGCATTGGGATTCCGTACATTATATAATCGCCGTCCGGATCTGGCAACAGGGACTTTTGCAACTTCTGTATATCCATGAGGAACTAAGGCAGAGCATAATTGAGAAGCATTCCAAATATCAATTTACCTATATTCCTCTCAGACACAGTACTCATCAGTACCTTAAAATAATAACAAGAGAATTCTTCTTCATGACTAAAAATGATGACTACTAAAAATGCTTTCCTAAGATATAGAAACTAAGAAAGGAAACTAAAGAAACTAAAATAAAGAAAGGAAAGAAAACTAGTTATAAAATTTTTTGACCCAGGGGCACCAGCGTGCTCAGTGGGTTAAGGGTCTGACTTCAGCTCAAGTCATGATGTCACAGTTCCTGAGTTCAAGCCCCACATCAGGCTCTGTGGTAGCAGCTTACAGCCTGGAGCCTGCTTTAGATTCTGTGTCTCCCTTGCTCTCTGCCCCTCCCCTGCCCCTCCCCTGCTCACGATCTGTCTCCCTCTCTTTCAAAAATGAATACAAAACACATTAAAAAAATTTAAAAATTTTTGACCCAAAACAATTTCTCTTGGAGCTTTAAATGTATTAATCAAGAAAAAGACCCTTAACTATAGAGAACAAACTGATGGTTACCACAAGGGAAGTGGGTAGGGGGAGGGGTGAAATAGGGGATGGGGATTAAGGAGGGCACGTGTGATGAACAACAGGTGCTGTATTAAAGTGGTGAGTCACTATATTACATGCCAGGAACATGCCATATAACACTATACGCTGACTAGAATTTAAATAAAAATTTTCAAAAAATTTATTAAAACGCAAAATCCTGCTTGTTCCTTATTCTTTCAGCTATATAGCAATAATCACCACACATCCTTTTTGAAGCACACTACAGAGTGTATTATTTAAGGGCACAGAAATAATCTAATTTTCTAAGGTAATTCTTAATCCAATTTAATTTTCTCAAGTTTAGAGGAAGAAAACAAGACAAGAATTTATCAGCTATTTGTTTCAAGCCTTTAGAAATGTTGCCTCCCAAGGTATCTGCAGCAATACCTTCATATTTTATCAAAAATAAACCCCACACCTACAACCCCAAAGATAAATATAAAATAAATGTAGCCTACCAAAGGTTAGTGTGAAGAAGGAGCTTTCTTGACGGCTCAGCATAGACAATTTTCCTTGACGTGACGGTTCCATGCCGGCATACTCCAATTCCAAACTCCGACCAGCATCAACATCATAAACCCCACTCTGCTCAAGGGAGCCTATTACTCTGAGATTGTGATTGGGCTGCACCTTAATGGGAATACCTAAAGCATTTTTTACTGTAAAAGGAGCCCTATCTTTTGAAGAGTAGTCAAAAGTAGAAGCAGTGCCCTCTGAAAAACCCTGCAAAGAAACATAACATCGCAATGTAATTTTTGCAAAACGCAACTTTTTTCCAAAATTGCACATTTTTAAGAAATTAATTTTGATGACAAATATAAATAATCCATACATGCTTCATTTTAAAATCCCATTTGAAATATTCCAAGCAAAAAACAAACATACTCTGGCTAAATTGTTGAAAACATTAAGGCAACTTTTGGATATGGTTATATTCATTGTATCTCCTGAAGAAATATGAACTGCTGTTTGTGGCTCAGGAATAAAAATAATATCATCTCCTGGAATTAAACTTTTATCCTGGACTGGATTTTTCTTTACCTAGGAGGATAAATAACATAACACATTTAAGTTATCAGGCATTTGAGAACAAAATTTTAAAACTCTCAAAGAGTTAAATTCTGCTAAGCTTTATATTAAGGCTAGTCAAAAGTCTCATTTTCAAAAATAACCAGGGCTTCGCTTCTAAGATAGAGCACAGATTGGCAGTCTTTCTTTCAGTGTGTCATCAGTGCACGGGGTAATGTTTAGAACCGTGTCACAAAAGTACTCAAGGTCAGCTACAGTGTTTGTTTCTCGTGCATTCCCAAGAGCAAGCTATTTCCCCAGTGTCGCCTGACTAATTGGTCCTCATGTGTTGAGGAGTAATCTGAGATGACCCCGAAGTCTCAGCTGATCCCTCTTGGAGCTAACGCTGAATTCCTTCTACTTGTTACTGTTAACACCTATTAGTGACAGCTTTCACCAGCCATCACATTCCATCGGAGTATTTCTTCTAATAGAGCTCAAAGGCCATATAAAAAACTCTTTGTTAGCCTGTCTATGCCAGAGACAGGTAGGTCAGCAATATTACTTCTACTTTAGTAAGAGGAATTTGGGACACAGGTTAAGTGATTTCTCACTTTTAAATAGCAATCGGCTGAGTCAATTTCTGTGCCTTACACTTCAGGACATACCAGAGAGCTATGTTGTAATAATCTGTTAAATGTATATAATTAATGTTCCTTTTAGTCTAGAAAAATGTGCTTTGGTAACCAGGATTCTGAAATGCTCTCAAGAAACACCATAAAGAGATAACATACAAAGAATTCATGAACTACAATTCAGGTTTCCTCAAATATTTTGGTCTCTTAAAATCACTGAGGATTTCAAAGAGCTTCACTTATATGGATCATATTTATATGAACTCTAATAGAAACTAAACCTGAGAAAATTTTAAATATTCATTTAAAAATAACAATTATATGTTGAATAATATTTTAATGAAATATAACTATTAAAGTTATTTTTAATAGTAACATGAGGGGCATTTACAAATCTCTCTACTGCCTGCTTCAAGACAAATGGATTCTCATTTTTGCTTCAGTATTCATTCTGGTGCAATATCACATAGTCTCTGGAAAATTCCACTGTATCTCATGAGAGAATGAGAATAAACATGATATATAATGTCTTCGCGTTATTATGAAAATAGTTCTGACCCCACAAACTCCCTGAAAGGAACTCCAGAATCCTAGATCACAAATCTTGAGAATCACAGAACTAAAATATATAAATGAATGTGCTTAGTGCCATCAGTATAAAGATATCTTATGCTTTCCTTACATCGAGTTTTAAGTTCCATTGTCTCTTCCCCTCCACTCTCTCAATCAGTGGCTCCCAAACAGCATGGGCTTCATTATAATAGTGAACCTGGAAAGGCACAGATTGTATGTAACAACAGAGTCTTTCGACTTCAGCAACATATTTCTATAACCAATAGGAAAAAATATCACACAACTAATGTTACATGTCAAACATCATTTTAACAACATACCTCAAGACACAAAGAATATCTATAAAGAGGGTGCATTTTCCTTTAGTCTCTTATTTCACTGCCAAAAACAAATTACTTAGCAAAACCAGTCTTCAAAAAATAGTAATCAACTAAATAATACTGTACAAAGCATCAACAAGTTAAATGTTAGAATATATTATAACTTAACAAAAAGTCTTTAAAAATAGTGGCCAACTAAATAATACTGTACTATGCATCAACAAGTTATTTGTTAAATTATAATATATACATACACACACACACACACACACACACACACACACACACACATTTGCTGTGGCCATGCACAAAAAAGAAAAGCTCACATCTTAATTCTGCAGGTGTACTTTTAAGAAGTTGGCTCTCGAAGTACGAAATGATGTAGTCATACCTCTAATGTCATGTCAGCAGTAGCAGTCAGTAGGGAAGTCCAATTTTTAACATTTCCTGAAAACTTAGACTCTGCCAGTAATAAAGGTACGGTTCGATGCCCAAGGCCACATTCTAAGGTAACTTGAACTGACTGTACAACAACAGCACAATTTTCCTCTACAGATAGATGTTGAATGTCTTTGAAATTTTCTGTTATTTCTGTTGCCATGTCAACACCAAGAAACCAAGAGTTATAATCACTAACAGATTTGATGCCCCAAAGATTTTCTGTTTCCTTAGATGTATCTTTGGATTCATCTTCTTTTGTCTTTGGAGACATAGCAGCCAGGATTGTCATCACAGTATTCAGAATTATGGGTGAGATCTTTAAAAAAGAAAGCAGAAAAATGTTAAGAATAAATTATTTCTGAAGGAGGGGAAGATATAACACAAAATGTTTTAAAAAATTAAAAATTTAAATATACCACATTCATACCTAAAAAAAACAAAAGAGTATACACAAAGTCATATGTCAAGTCAACTAACTTGTCGAGTCAACATGATTTCTGTCCAGGCTACAATGGAATTAAGCACTTAATAATATGTTAAGGTCAAGACCTAAAGTTAAACTAACCAATTTATAGTAAAACAGTGTTATGTGAAGAGAAAAATGTAGTATAAATGAATTTTTCATTTTTTAACCAGTTGCATTAATGAAACCAAAGAGTATGATCCTTATCAAAATATACATACGTGGCTTTCATTTGTGTTACTGAAACAAAAAGCCTAAGAATCACCATGGATCTCCTTCCACTTACGCCAAGTTTTGCAAACTCTACTTATTATTTTTGTATAGTATCTTTGCTCACCTCTTCATTCGTGGCCCTGCACCTTAGTTCTACACTGATGATGTCTTCTATGTCCAGTGCTGACTGGACCCTCACAGCCTACCCTCCACACTTCCACCAGTATTCTTTTCCTGAAACTCAAACCTGGCATGCCGTTCCTATGCCTAAAATCTTCAATTGCCCCTAACTTTAAGGATACAGTCCAAATTTTTCTTTAGCTGAGGACACAAAAGTCTCTGTGATGTGATGCCTCATGAATTAGCTAGTCAGGGTTTCCCAAAGGGTGAGCAATAAATTAAGTGGTTTCCTTAACTGTTCAGTTCTCACAACCTTTACTTATGTAATTTGCTAAAAAGATAGGATGATAACACCCAAGAAGGAAGCGGTATGAGCGTCTTCTGAAACGTACCTGTTCACTAAGTCCATTCTTTGCCCTTGCCTTATTAATGTCACCTTTAATTAGTGCTCTCAGTCTTACAACTCCACCACACCATTCTCTCCAGCCACGTGGGATCACCCCTCTAAGTCCTTAAAAGGTTTTCCATACCTCTACTTTTGTGCATATTGTCGGTTCTGTCTCTCGATAACCATCAGCCTCCCTCTGCATCTAACCTCCATCAGATTTTCAAAACTCAGTTCAAATAGCCCCACTTAAAGGCAGTTTTCCCTGATGTCATGGTCTGATCAGAGGTCCCTTACCTGTGCTCCCAACAGCACCAGTACATGGTTCCAGTTCTGGAAGCTAGAATCACTGATTCACTTCTTTCTCTCACATGTATCAGTAAGTTCTTTGAATATATGGACATGTATCCCCAAAGCCTTGTATAGGACATTTTTCATACATAGTAAGAGCTCAAAAAATGTTTGCTGAATAAACAAATGTTTGCTGCTACACCAAGAAAAGGAAAGACCATTCTCCCAGTACCTTAACCTGTTGTCTTAGACTAAGTGCCTGCAAATTCGAGAACTTTCCCCCTCCTTTACTACTTTAAGTTATTCAAAAAGTAAATCTGTTAATACAATCTAAAACTACTGAATATTTTAAAATGCTGAGAGAAAACTGCACTGTTATTTATACGGTAACTCAAATGACATTAATTTGAGCCTTCATTTAGTCACTACTGGCTATGGTGTAGTGAAGCTGCTATCAACCACCAAGCTCAAGATTGTGTCCTTTGGACAGAAAGAAAAATAGATTTGGTAAGTATCCTGTATCTTTCATTTATAACCAATATGAGGTCATACTTAAACAATGCAAATACTATGGGAGAACAGAGATTGTTTTTCCAACACTTCAAATATAAGAGATTAATACAAAGCAAATCCAAACAACATTCCTAGCATACATCTGTCATTACAAAAATTGTAAAGCCAAATAAAACATTTAATTACATAATTATTAAATTCACATTATACCTCAAATAAAACCCTAAAATAACTTACTATAAATAAAGGTAAGTTTTCTATCCTACCTTCCCTTTTCTTCCAACCCCAGCTCTGCTTTTCTCCAAACCCAATCTCCCCAATATGCATCCAAACAAACATAATAGATATCCTAATCATTTATAGATATTTAAAATACTTTTATAAAAAGATAGAAAAAATATTTGCTTTGAAGAAAAATGTATTTTAATGGTATTTGGTACCAGTAAAGTGATACTTACTATTTGAGTATGTGATGTAACTAGCATAATGCTCTAGTTACAAGAGGGAGCAAAAGACATTATTAAAAACAAAAAGATTTTTACCCAAATAATATGAGAGGCACTGACCTTAATTATAAATTCTTCAACCATAATGCTTATATTTTGTTTTCCTGAAGCCCACATACATTTTTCCATAAATAAAGAACAGGGATGTAAGACCTAGTAACAAATAAGTAAAATACACATTTCCTTAGTCATAGATCTGTTATGCATACATATACATATAGATATGTACATATACATAATAATATACATATTATACATATATATAATATATGTTATATATATAATACACCCTAGAATGCATCTTACTTAGCTGGAGATCTTTTTTTTAATGTTTATTTATTTGAGAGAGAGACAGGGAGACAGAGACAGAGAGAGCAAGCACATGAGCATGAAGCATGAACAGGGGAGGGGCAGAGAGCGAGGGAGACAGAATCCCAAGCAGGTTCCACAAAGATAGCAAAGAGCCAAACTTGGGCCTTGAACTCACGAACTATGAGATCATGACCTGAGCTGAGACCAAGAGTTGGATGTTTACCAAACTAAGCCACCCAGGGGCCCCTTAACTTGGGATCTTTAACTATGGCCTAAGCTAAAAGCAAAAGGCAAATAAAATTAGCTAAAAATATCAGGTCTCTTCTGAATTATGACAAACCTGTCAAAGGACTTTAATCAGTTCTGATCAATTCCTTTATGTCAAATTCTTAAGTAATAATGTACACTTACTAATACAAGTTTAAAATGTTTCCTTTTGGAACACCTGGGTGGCTCAGTTGGTCAAGCATCTGACTCTTGATTTTAGCTAAGATCATGATCTTGCGGTTCATGAGATCAAGCCCTCTGTAGGCTCTGCTCTGACAGTGTGGAGCTTTCTTGGTATTCTCTTTTCCTCTCTCTCTGTCCCTCCCCTGCTCATTCTCTCTCTCTTTCTCAAATTAAATAAATATTTAAAAAATAAAATGTCTCCTTTCACTAAAATATCTTTCAAATGATACCCTTTGTAATATATACCTTTAAAATATCCATAATTTCATTCTTCTGCATGTTGCTGTCCAGTTCTCCCAGCACTACCTGCTAAAGAGGCAGTCTTTTTTCTATCGGATGCTCTTTCCTGCTTTGTCAAAAATTAATTGGCTGTACATTTGTGGGCCCAGTTCTGGGTTCTCTATTCTATTCTATTGGTCTATGTGTCTGTTTTGCATGCAGAAGAATGAAACTAGACCACTTTCTTACACCATACACAAAAATTAACTCAAAATGGCTGAAGGACCTGAATGTGAGACAGGAAACCATCAAAACCCTAGAGGAAAAAGCTGGAAACAGCCTCCTTGACCTCAACCACAGCGATTTCTTACTCAAAACATCCCCAAAGGCAAGGGAAATGAAAGCAAAAATGAATTATTGAGATCTCATCAAGATAAAAAGCTTCTGCACTGCAAAGGAAACACAAGAAAACTAATAGGTAACATATGGAATGGGAAAAAATAGTTGCAAATGACATATCGGATAAAGGGCTAGTATTCAAAATCTACAAGGAACTCACCAAACTTCACACCCAAAAAACAAATAACCCAGTGAAGAAATGGGCAGAAGACATAAACAGACACCTCTCCAAAGAGGACATCCCGATGGCCTATAGGCACATGGAACGATGCTCAACATCACTCATCATCAGGGAAACACAAATCAAAACCACACTGAGATACCACCTCATGCCAATCAGAGTGGCTAAAATGAACAAATCAAGAGACTATAGATGCTGGCGAGGACGTGGACGAACAGGCACCCTCCTACACTGTTGGTGGGAATGTAAACTGGTGCAGCCGCTCTGGAAAACAGTGTGGAGGTTCCTCAAAAAACTATCCAGAGAACTCCCCTATGACCCAGCAATAGCACTGCTAGGGATTTACCCAAGGGATAGAGAAGTGCTGATGCATAGGGGCACATGTACCCCAATGTTCATAGCAGCACTGTCAACAATAGCCAAAACATGGAAAAAGCCTAAATGTCCATCACCTGATGAATTGATTAAGAAGATGTGGTATATATATACAATGGAATATTACATGGCAATGAGAAAGAATGAAATCTGGCCATTTGTAGCAAAGTGGATAGACCTCAAGGGTGTCATGCTAAGCAAAATAAGTCAGGCAGAGAAGGACAGATACCACACGTTTGTACTCATAGGTCTAACAGGAGAACAAGAGAAACCTAATGGAGGACCAGGGGGAGGGGAAGGGGGAAAGAGAGTTGGAGAGAGAAAGGGCCACAAAACTTGAGAGACTACTGAATACTGAAAACGAACTGAGGGTTGAAGGGGAAGGGGAAGGGGGGAAAAGAGGTGGTGGTGATGGAGGAAGGCACTTGTGGGGAAGAGCACTGGGTGTTGTATGGAAACCAATCTGACAATAAACTATTTAAAATAAATAAATAAAATAAAATAAAATACTCATACAAATGAGGTAAATAATACGGCAAAGTGCTACATTCACAAAGAAGTACATGAGGAAATGAAATTGTTATTTCATTATAGTTATATGACAACTAAATCACTTGAAATTGTTATTTTAAACAAAGAGTTCTGAGGTGTCTGGATGGCTCAGTCAGTTAAGTGCCCAACTTCAACTCAGGTCATAATCTCAAAGTTCATGCATTCAAGCCCTACATCAGGCTCTGTGCTGACAGCTCAAAGCCTGGAGCCTGCTGCAGATTCTGCATCTCCTCTCTCTCTCTCTGTCCCTCCCCTGCTTGTGCCCACCTGTGCATGTGCACTCTCTCTCTCTCTTCCTCCCTTTCTCCCATTCTCTCTCTCTCAAAAATAAATAAACATGCAAAAAATAAAATAAACAAAGAGTTCTGTGGTAAGGTAGGTAAATGAACAGTTTCTATATGATGAATAAGAGGTCAGTCTTGAATATCATAGAAGGTGCTTATAAGAACAAATTTCAAATCTGCAAACCCAATGATTTACTTAATACTATTAGGCTTATATTTATAAATATATTTACTTATATATACGTGTGTATATATATCCATAGACATATATATATATACATATATATATACATATATCATTAAAGAAAGAAATAAACTAACCTTACACCTGAACTGAATGGAGGAATTAGTATTGCACGACTTTCATTTAAAAAAACTTAGGAAAAGCTTTTCCTGGAGTGATTAATTATAAGGTTTCTGTGACATGCCAAAAGATGATCCACTCAAGAATGCTTCATGGTAAAGTACAGACTAAGCCTAGCATTGCATTTCTTAATGTAAGTCACTTGGTCATAAATATTTTTAATTTAAAATCACACTGCAAATGAATCATATAATATAACGAATCCTCTTTAAGGTAAAATTCTCAATTTAACATTTAAAACTTATTGGTACGGTAATTAAGTTAATTAACATCAATTTTTCAACAATAACATGAACACTTAACTGAAGTTAACTTTTTGTTTAATATTTTTGAGAGACAGAGAGACAGAGATGAGACTGGACACAAACAGGGGATGGGTAGAGAGAGAGGGAAACACAGAATCTGAAGCACACTCCAGGCTCTGAGCTGTCAGCAGAGAACTCAGGAACCACAAGGTCATGACCTGAGGCGAAGTCAGACACTAAACAGACTGAGCCACCCAGGTGCCCCTGAAGTTAATTTCTAACACAGCAAAACACAATCTCTTTTGGTCACATGACTCCAATGTGGATTTGTACTAAATTCAAATACTGTTCAACAAAAGATGGTACAATGAAAAGAAAAAGTTTGAAGGTAGTTCCCAGTTCTACCACTAGCAGCATGGCTGAATCATTTAACTTCTTCGGAACTCAACCTTATCTGTAAAACTTCAAGTCTGTAGTAAATAATCTCTGAAGTCTTACAGAGCTCTCACATCCTAGGATTCTATGAATCCATCATTTCTGCCAATCTCCAATAGAAGCTTAGAATATAAGACAATTCTTACTGTAGTAATGTTTCTTCCTCGTTTTTCTCTGAGAAAAGGGCAAGCAAGGACTTTAAGATCTCTCACAGAAGCTTCCATCATCTGTTCAAGTTTGGATGTTGACATAGACAGGTTACACTGGAATGAGGCTGTGAGGGCAGGAGCATCGGCCTTTGTCAGACTGGCAACAAATACCACTTCTGGATCTGTGATCTTGGCCTTTAAAGTCATATTTGGTCTTACAGAGTCTTCTGAAAAACAAAAGTAGGAACCAAAAAAGTTGTAATAAAACGGTTCTTGTCACTTGAGTATGTGTTATCTAAAAGTTGCTAAGTTGTTTCTAATGTCTTGCTATAAGGGATATGGCAGAATTAACAATAGTTAATACTAATGATAAATTATTAACAGATGCTGATTGTGCAAGATAATGCAATGTGATCTCTGACACATCATTTCCACTTTGACCCAGCAAGAATACTCTTGTTTTGAAGTTGCTTTTGTCTGAATTAAGGTGTATGCACATATGAACACAGAATGTGTATTATTTACACTGCAGGGAAAGGTGGGGAAAACAGGAGAGGGGACTATCAGGAAGAGGATGAGAGACTCTGAAAGTTGACTCTGACTTCACTATAAAATACAGTCAGTGCCCTACAACCTATAGGATAAATATAATATGTATATGAATATAGAGATATCATATATGATTACTGTTTAGGAAAGGTAAATGAAACAATAAAACTATGACCTTGCCAGTAAATGGCCTTTTCCAGTCTTGCTGAGTTTTACTCTAAAAAGATAAATGCCTGACCTTAGACAATTATAATTTGAAGAAGAAAATCACTGATCTACTTGGGAATGCCGAAACAATTTATAGAGAAGGGAAGTGACTTCAGGGTACATCAAGACCAAACACTTGCAAACGCTCTACTGAATTTAAGGTGTTTACGGTGATGTCCAGGAGCTTCATGCTGGGAGCTCCGATACCACCTTCTGCCTCTATCTGTTCAATTGTTCTTCATTGTGATATAATTCTTCCATATATTTTCTCTGAACACAAGATTTCCCTTCTAGAAAAGAGTCTTCCAACCAAAAACCCAGATTCACTCCCTCTATTTTTTGGTAAGTAAAGAAGGGTTAATGGCAGAGTTAGAACCAGAGTAGGGGCTGCCTAGCCCCTAATCCAATATATATTTCTACTCTACCTCTCTTAAAAATTTATGCTTACTAAAATTTTTCCAATCATGTATTTAAATTGGAAAGAGCAATTTTACTTTCTTAAATTGTCCATTCATCTTTTTTCTTGTCTGTAATCTTTGTTAAAATATATGACAAGTTGTCATCTCCAACTGATAAATTCTGCTAACCTTTCTCCATCTTGATTTTTCCTGTGGCCGTCTGTCGGAGTGGAATCTGTGCTTCCTTTGCCATATTTTCTGGATTCTCAGACACAGCTTTGATAAAGAAATCTGCCACAGTCATCAGAAACTCCACACTGGCACATACATACAGCTTGTCAAGAACAGCATCAATGTGAGTTCCATTTTTGCTTTGTTGGTAATTTATATCAATCATAGAACTGTTGTCATCTTGATCATTCCTTTTATCAATCATTCTAAAAAAGATATACAGTATTTTATTCTTGGAAAAATTATTTAAAAGATGAAAATTTTTCTACGCACCTTAATTAATCTTTCTTTCACCTTTGAGTTTTTAATCGGAATAGAAAACAGGTCAATGTTAACTGGGGTCTAATTAGCTAATTAGCAACTAAGACATAGTCTCCTAATCTCCACAGCAAGTTTCATATTATTAAGCAATTACAGATTATTTTATAATTATAATGCAGTAACAGAAAAATAAATGAATGACTACTGAAAGGAATTAACAAAACACATTAATGTGGTCCCACAAAATTTAAAGGTCAACCTCTTTACATTAATCTACAAAATAAAGCCTCCCTGAAAGAATTTATCTCCAAAGATCATCCTATACAATCTGAGTACAAAAGTATTCAATCCAGTTCAAATCAGCCCGTGTTTATCAAGTGTCTACAGCGATAGCTGCCACATATCCTCGCACATGCTGGGAAGAGCAGGTAACCAAACAGATGATGGCCTTACCCTTGCCTACATAGCAGTGGACAGCTACCCCAAGTTTGCAAACTAGAAAAGCTGGTCACATGATAATACTCTTTCCTCTACCCCAAACATGAAATTTGCAAACTAGGAAAGCTGGTTGAATTATAGCACTCTTTCCTCGTTTATTTATCTCTAGGAAAAACAAAGGGCTCAGAAGTATCCAGCATGTATTCCATGGAGTCTCTGGCTAGGGAGCAGCATAGTTTTTCTACAAAGAACATCAAGGACAAAAATAATATGCCTCAATATTTGAGAAGGGAATAAAAATATAATTAGAATATTAAAGTTACATTATTTCCCACTTTACATAAGACTAATGTAAGCTAATGTTTCAGTACTGGGTTAATAATGTAAAAATTCTAGGGATTACATTTCTAGTAAAACTTGGAAAGACATTTTAGAACATTGGTTTAAAATATACAGACAGGGACGCCTGGGTGACTCAGTTGGTTAAGCGTCCAGCTTCGGCTCATGTCATGATCTCACAGTTCGTGGGTTCGAGTCCCACACTGGAGCTCTGTGCTGCAGCTAGCTCATGAGCCTGGAGCCTGTCTTCAGATTCTCTGTCTCCCTCTCTCTCTGACCCTCCCCTGCTTGCATTGTCTCTCCCTCTCTCTCAAAAATAAAATAAAGAAAAACATTTAAAAAATTAAAAAAATATATACAGACAAAATAAATAAGACAAAGAAAAGATCAAAAACTTTCACGCTTTAAAAAATAGAAGATTCTGCCTCCTGGGGACAATTTAGAAAATATATTACCAACAGATCACCCTATGTGAATTTTATCACTAAAATTCTTACATTCTCTTAGTTCCTGCTTTTAAGACAGATAGTACTCCATTTTATTATTAAATTTCCCTTTAATTCAAATTTCAAAGGAACTGAATCTGATATTAGCACTACTTACTGATGTTTTTCAAACAGAGGTATGACCAAAGGTCTTTTTTGATAATCCCAGACTAGTAACCAATGTCAGTTATAGTGTCAGCCTTAAATAATGTAGAGCAAGTTCAGAGATGACAAACCTTGATGTTGCTCTCTCAATGCCTTCTCTGAGATCATCAAGGGTACATGTCTTAAGTTTAAGGCTAACATTCATTGAGCCATCCTTAAACATCTTCCCTACAGAGGCCATAAGATGCAGTCTGAGTTCACCAAGCCGGAAACTGTCATTGTGAAATGAAAGTTTGGATTCCTGTGGTGTATTTTCAAGCAAAAAAATCAATTATCTTTAAATATTATGTAATTAATTTTAAACACATTTCTTAACTCAGAGACCAAAGGCAAATTGATAAAACAAAACGTAAAAGCATGGGTATTAAAACACAAGAATATAAAACAGAATAATACATACATGTGCTTATATGTGTATACATACATAACAAAAAATACATGTGTGTGTTGATATTCAACAATTATTAATATATAATAATTTATCTCACAATTTAATGCAAATAAAAGTAATCAGGAAAAGTTTTTGTCAATCAGTCTAATAATTATTTAATGAGATCTTCTGTACAAAAAAAACACTATGAAAGAAACTATGGGGTTTATGAGAAAGGATAAAACATAGTAAGTGATCTTAGTGAGCTTAAACCCTAATAAGTATAGAAAACAGAAACATATTATAAGCAACATCACAAGGAGAAGCTGTAGATTGTAAATGAGCAAAGATCGACATGTAGACACTTATGTATTCATATTTAATCCTCCCATATTCCACAGAAAATATTAAGTGATTAGGTAAATAATAGAAATAGCAAAACTCAGAAGGTCAAAGAGACCACCGTGGGCAGAGAAAAATTCAGGAAGAAGATGATAACTCAACAGAGCCTCAGAGACTAAGTGGGATCAGACGGGGTAAGAGGAGGAAGACATTCTAGATGTGGAAAAAACACGAGTAAACAGTTCAGAGATGCTTTAAGGGCACAAGGTACTCGCTGTTTAAGCTTGAATATTTCAATTAAAAAATGGTAGGGAATGAGGCTGGGAAGAAATATAGGGGCCTAATGAGGTCCCACTTCATAAACTAAAGATTTAAACTTTCATTTACAGGTAAAAGGATCTCAATCTTTAATTGTAATACATCCTGCAAGTTCTAAAGGGATGCCCAGACTTTAAAAATACAACCATCCCACAAAAAGAAGGAAAAAAAAACCCCAACTAACAAAAATCTCTTTAGGAAAGTAAAGAACATCAGTTCTAATTGCTCACTACAGACAATGGCACTGATATGAGATGGCACTACATCTGTCACTCAAGACATTATATTCGTACATATGGATCAGACATTATTGACATTATTACTGGCAACTTTGGAATGTAACTTATAAGAATGTAAATAATCCACAAGTTTCTGGTCTGTAACTATTAATAAAAATGATCTGTGATACACATACTGATTACAATATACTAGTACAGTTACTAATGTAAATAATTTGGAGTCACTAAACTTATTTTAATAAGGTAAAATTCAGACAACCTAATAGTGAATGTTTTTTAGTAGAGTATTAAGTTATTAATGACTATATGAGATTCATTTAGGAAAGTAAACTTATACTAACATCTATTATGGATGAAAGGAAGAAGAGCAACATACAAGGAAGCCATTACAGTAAGGGTAAGCTAAGAAGTTTCAAATAAAGTAGCAGTGAGAAGGATCAGGAAAGAACAAAGAAAAAATGACAACACTCAGTGTCTAATGAATAATGATCAACAGAGGAGAAACTAAAAGAAGATACCAACAATCTAAGGCTGGGGCACCAGCAGAATGATGGTACTTTAAGTGAAATGAAGAATACATTTAACTTTTCATTTTCATACAGTCATGTTTTTTATTTTTTCATTAGCATTAAACATTAGAAATGAAAGTACTTCATTGCATAAATGACAGATACTAGCCCAAGGCTCAAGAGCAATATGAATAACTTTTAGAAAACAATATGAAACATAAGATAACATGAATGGACAATAACAACAGACATAATCAATGCATATTATGGGTATAATCATATGATGCATTTATTATGAGCATTATAGGACATAATTGATATAATAAATGTATTTACTGAAGATACTATCTACATAACTACAAATTGCTTTCTAAAATACCACTGATATGTTAATTACTTCAAACATGGCACTAGATCTTGGTTCTTCTATCCACTAATCAGTATTCTTAATACCTATTACACATATAATTTATTCAATAAAAACATTATTAATGCTTATATATCCTGGATAATCATGAATTTTAAAAGAATTATCCAAGGTTCCAAAGCCACTACTAAATTATTCTCCTTAGATAGCTATTTTAGTATACATATATATAAATGTATAGATAAATATATATGTATACATATATAGCTATGTAATAAAATTACATATATAATTAATTACTCATATATAAAATTCCTCTACTAGAGATGGATCTAAGTAGTTCAGTGCTAATGTTACTAAAAGAAGTAAAAATTTTTCCTTAGCTGAGTAAGATTAGAAATACTAACAAAGTGAAGACAGAGCAAGACCAATGTATATTCTGTAGGCCAAATAAGAGTTTAATAAACATATTAATTTTTTAATAGTCAAATGAAAAAGTGCCAATGTTTTAAAATTAAATGTCAATAACTGAAGATTTATTTCTAAATAAATTTACTACTTACCTGGTTTATATCACTGTTATAAAGGACAATGGAAAGAGATTCAAAGTGAAAGTCAAATTGGAGAGTGACATTTTGGTCCACAGAAAGCTTTAAGTCTGTCGTATCTTGTTCTGATGGTTCAAACATACATATGAAAATTAAAAAGCTTTAAGTAAGTACATTATTTTATACTTATTTAAAAAGCTAAGATAATAATCTTTATTCTAAATATGCATCATACTTTCTAGGC
Source organism: Helogale parvula (assembly GCA_004023845.1). Lineage (NCBI taxonomy): Eukaryota > Metazoa > Chordata > Mammalia > Carnivora > Herpestidae > Helogale > Helogale parvula. The sequence continues at coordinate 35,583 of PJEM01009680.1, forward strand.
GTCTTTAAATCATAATGAGACAATTAATTAAAATGGTAATGATTTATTCTATATATATTTAATAAAGGGTAAAATGACAGAGGAGACCATCTACATTTTAAAAGAAGCAATAAAAAAGAAGGAGTCTTGTAGAGTATCAAGACATTTTTTTTAAGAAGCCCCCCAGAGCAGGACTGCTCATGACAGAATAGTTTACAATTATCAAAGCATGTAACCTAAATGGTTACAAGCCAATGTCAAGAGATTATGAAATTAGAAGCAGAGAAAAATAAAATACTTTGTCCTAGAGCAGACTAGCCAGTAACAGATCCTCTGCTAGCACAGTGTAATTCTCACTATCTTTAATTACCAATACCACTCAGCTCATTGCCTTTACAAGAACAGAATATAATTCAAGAACAGAGACAAACAGAGCTCAAATAAAATATGGGCCAGGGAGCCTTTGGGATTTTAGGGTGAAAGAGATTTCAAGAAGTAATTTAGTCCTTTCCCTCATCTTTAGGCAAAAACTTTTTAGACAGTAAGAATAGTTAACTGCTTTCAATCATTCTTACAAACTGATTTGATCAATACTTTTGGAGATAGATTCCATCCTTTGATCATTTATAGGGAAGTGTTCTTTAAAAACACTTAAAGAGAAAACATTGCATAACTTTAACCATATAAAGACTTCTCCACATTGGAAAATGCTAGGGTATTTTTCCTTCACTTTTTCTGAAAGTAATTCATATTCCAATCTTCACCACCTTTGCAGCGTTAATCTGACTTCATAAGTTTTCCCAAGGACCACGTTAACCGTGTGGCCAGAGCCAGACACAAACTGACCACAGCTGAACATAATGAGCTCGTGATTTAACCACACACAGCCTGCTGCACACGGTTCCTGACTAACCATAACAACAGCCTGCCTACCTCGTGTTTGTCGTCCTGTACTGTAGCACTTACAATCCACCTGAAACAAAAACCTTCTCTGCACACTACTCTAGTCATTTATATTGTGATTTCAAAACATATTGGGCCAAAATATAGGAGAAGCAATGTTAATGATATTATTAACTGGCAGTTTTATCTACTGCTTTCTGAAGTAATAGCTGATGGTCTGAGCATTACAAAGCACAGCAGTCTGGGGCCATTCAGTGGAAGGATAAGGGATGCTTCATCTCTTTTCAGCCATGGAAATATTAACCTGTTTACAGTCTAATAAAACATATATTCACGTCAATGACTTTAAATGATCCAAAAAAAAGTAAAATTATGTTTTACATAACTATTTTGAGCAAAAAGGACACTTTTATTTTATAAAAATTATCTTTTAAAAATGGATGAATTTAAAAGGCTCAGTGCTTTTAAATGATTCCATTGTAATAATCTGAAAAATTCTCTTACATATGTAACTATATCATTCTCTAATAAAACCAAATCAGTAAAGCTGTTTTTGTACAAGAAGACCTTCCTTCCTCTTGGGCCAGGCATCTGAGTAGGATACTAAGGTCCTTTCCTCTCTTAATTATTTTGGGACCTTACCATGCTGCATGCCTAATTTGCTATTTCTCAAGGTAAACCACCTCCATGGCTCCTAAAACTCAGCAAATTCAGCTGTTAGAAGTAAAGGGCAAACATGTATCCTGCAGACAACAGGTAGGCCCTCCCCTTATGGAAGACAACAAGCATATTTCCTTCTCTTGGGAGCTCCAAGGCAGCCCCAGGCCCTGTACCAGCCAATTTTCCACAGTAAATACTACAATATTGAACCAGTTCATACCAGATTGTGCTAGACAACTAAAAAAACCACTAAACATAAACATGGCATAAATACTAATTTTTCTCCATAATCAAAGCAAAAATCTTCATTAATTTATACCTTTGAGGTGGTCAGGCCCACTCAGAACATCTTTTCTTACTCTTACAGCCTCCTGGGTAGATTGCGTAGGGCTTGGCTGTGAAGAGGCTTCTCCCAGATTTTCCAGTAAAATTTTCATTAAAACTGTTAAGTCATCTTGACTAAGAGCAACCTAGAAAGCAACAATAAATTGTTAATATAAAAGTAATAAAAAAACAGAATATCATATCTGTGTCTTCATTTACAGTTCCTCAAATTCAATGTTCATCCAAGCAAGGAAAAAAAAAAAAGGAAAGAAAAAAAAAGGGTTGGGGCAGTAACTACAGGAGAGAAGTATTTTATCCCGTATGGTAGGTGTCTGTCGGCACCCACGCCCACACCCCTGCCTCTGTCACTCTTCTTCCTGGTATGTTCCTGTCTTTCTTGTACTTTTCCTGTGCTTCCCTCCCCTCTCCTTATCTCCCCATTTCCACTCTGTCTCTCTCTCTTCTCATCCAGTATCAGCTCCCTCCTCCACTTCACTCCCATCCAACTTAATACAGGAAGAGTGCTGTCCAATTTCTAGTCTCTACCAAGAAGTAAAAGACCTGCAGTGGAGCTCTTATTCCCTATAAATATGCATCTGGACATACCTAAGCCACTTAGAACAAGAAGTAATGCATCTGCAAAGAATTTTTAAAAAGCAAAACACAGAGCAGAAAAGGAGTATCTTGTTCATTTCCTACCTTTATAAAAGGGGATGTGTGACAAAGAAAGAAAGAAAGGGATGGGGCACCTGGGTGGCTCAGCCGGTTAAGTGTCTGACATGGGCTCAGGTTATGATCTTGCGGTTCACGGGTTGGAGGCCCATGTCAGGCTCTGTGCTGACAGCTCAGAGCTTGGAACCTGCTTCAGATTGTGTCTCCCTCTCTCTCTGCCCTTCTACCACTCGTACTCTCAGTCTCTCAAAAGTAAATAAACATTAAAAATTTAAAAAAGGGAAAGAAAGAAAGAAAGTAAAAGAGGATAGAAAAGAAAAAAGAAAAGAGAAGAAAAAGGAAGAAAGAAATAGGGAGTTTTTGAGTTAGGCAGCTCTGTATCAACTCTACCACTTTCAGGCTGTGCTATTTGGAAAGTTTCTTAGCCTTCTTAACTCAGGTTTATCTTTAAAACAGAAATGATACCATCTTTCTCATAGGTGCCCAAAGAACATGAAGCAGCTAGAACAAACAAAGCTGCTTCTAGCTGCTAAGAACCATTAAAATTTTTAATCTTTGTATCCTTTGTACGTTTTCCCTATACATATCGTGGTCCAAAAGGCTTGTTCCAAACACCTAAACACAAATTCACACAGGCATGCATGCATTCACAGCACCTTCTCCTCTAAATACCACAGAACACTTTGTTCCCCAAATAAAGGCCCTACTGACAAAAAAATTGCCTGATCCCAGCCTAAATGAAAATGGAGAGATATTTTAGCATGAGATAATAACCAAAGATTTATTGTTTGCCCCAAGCCCTCGCTGCAGGAGAACACACGTCACTTTAACTCCCTAGAACTTCCCTGTGTATTCATTCCCACGTGTGATACCAACCAAGATACCACAACTGCCTGAAAAGCAGCTACCTTCACCGTCTCCTCCGGTTTGCTGTGGCTGAAACCCTTCAGTAAGTGTGAATGACGATAGAGAGATGGCCCCACAGTTGCTTAAGAACTGTCAAGCTGATCTAAGTAACTGAATGATGTACCTAACTGATACCCTTTCTTAGCTGCACTCCAGACCCAGGAAGCGTACAGAGACTCACACCAATGAGGGGGCGTTCTGAGAGGCCTGGATTGCTGACACCCTCGGTAGTGGAAACGGTATCCACTAAGGCAGCATCCTTTCAGTTAAAGTGATGATCACACTTGGATGTTAAAAGGCTGGATCTGTTACTTTTTTTCTTGTTTCTTTTGAAATACTTTCAGCATAAAGTTAAAGGACAGAATACAATAATCCTCCCCAGTGTACCTATCATCTAGCTTTGTCAAATCTTACAATTTCCTATATTTCCTTTAGATCTTGTTTCCCTGTTACAGACATGGTTAAAGCCCCATGTTTACTTCTCTGAGACTCCATCCCCACTACACTCCTTTACAGAGAAAGACACTAACCTGAATTAGAGAATTACTCTTCCCACGAATGCTTTCTTCTATTCACCACTATTGCATTCCCCATAAACAACATATATGTTGTTATTATATGTATGGCTGTTTATTATATATATATTTACATATATATACATATCACTCTCTATTGCCTTGTTATAAAATTTGAAATAATGTAGAGTTGTACTATCATTTTGCAACTCAATTTTTTCCAGTTTTATGTTTAAGATATACCCGTTTTGTTTCATATAGTTCTAGCTCACACAGACCATTGTATAAATATACTATCACTGTATGATATATCATCATATGATATACTATCAGTACTCTCCTACTGATAGAAATATAGGTTTTACTTTTGCGTTCAGCAAACCTATAACCACACAATCTTTGAAAGCAAGTGGAAAAGGTCAAATATTAGCTTTGAGATCTAATCTCTTAACAGCAAGGGAGAAGCTAAAAGAAGAATCGCATACTCTGAAATAGAGAAGTCTTTCTGAATATCCTAAATAGACACTCTTCCCTTATATTATATCCACTCATAACTACACAAAAGACCTTTCATTCCTACAACAAACTTCAATTTTAACTTCTTCCTGAGTAGAACTCTTCGACCCTGTTTTATCTTAGAACTAATTCTGAAGATATCACAGGTATCAAAATCTAAACTATTACACTTTTATTTCTTTCTCACACACTCTGTTTAGTCACTCTCGCTCCTCCCCTATCCCCTGCAGCTTGGCTTCAATGGTCTCACAAACACGCACATGAGAACCATAGGATTTCTACACCTCCGTGACCACCTTTGACCAGTACCAATCCTCCCTGATAATCACACTATTATAAACACTGCTGTATTTCTATGCTTACCAAATATACATATTCATCTATTTAAAATGTCCACTTTTTGGGGTGCCTGGGTGGCTCAGTCGGGTAAGCGTCTGACTCTTGGTTTTGGCTCGGGTCAGAATCTCACAGTTCATGGGGTTTGAGCCCCATGCTGTCAGTGCAGAGCCTGCTTAGGATTCTCTCTCCCTCTCTCTCTGTCCTTCTCTCTCTCACACACGCACTCTAAATAAATAAATAAATGAGCTTTTTAAATTGTTTTAAAATGTTTTTATTTATTTTTGAGAGAGAGAGAGAGAGAGACAGCGTGAGCAGGGGAGGATCAGAGAGAGAAGGAGCCATAGGATCTGAAGACAGGCTCCAGGCTCTGAGCTAGCTGTCAGCACAGAGCCTGACACGGGGCTCAAACCCATGAACCATGAGCTCATAACCTGAGCCGAAGTCAGACGCTTAACTGACTGAGCCACCCAGGTACCCCTAAATAAATAAACTTTTTTAAAAGTTTTTTTTAATGTTTGTTTATTTTTATTTATTTTTTGAGAGAAAGAGAGAAAGCATGAGTGGGGGAAAGGCAGAAAGAGAGGGAGACGCAGAATCTGAAGCAGGCTCCAGGCTCTGAGCTGTCAGCATAGAGCCCCAACATGGGGCTCGAACTTACAAACTATGAGATGAAGATCTGAACCGAAGTTGGACGCTTAACTGAATGAGCCACCCAAGTGCCCCAAAAGTTCACTTTTCTAATTAAAAGAGTGCTTCTATACATTAAAAATACTCCTATGGTGGTTTGAATGTGGTATTTAAATCTTACTTTATACTGGCTGACAATTCAACTGCCTTAAAACTATAGGAGAACTTTCCAAAATTACTAATAACACATTCAGTAGACTCCAGTAGATTTCATCTCAGACCTCTTGCTGGCTTTACCAGATATGTGACTAAAGTGAAATAAAGAAAAGTCAGAAAATTAGGTTGACCTCATGTTCAGTAAACAAATTCCCATTTAAGGCATCACCACCTCTTTTATTTTCTTTAACTTTTTTAATGTTTATTTTTGAGGGAGAGAGAGAGACAGAGTGTAACCAGGAGAGGGGCAGAGAGAGAGGGAGACACAGAATACAAAACAGGCTCCAGGCTCCAAGCTGTCAGCATGGAGCCCAACGTGGGGCTCGAACCCACGAACCATGAAATCATGACCTGAGCCACCCAGGTGCTCCAAGGCATCACTACGTGTGATGTACACTAGAACTGCACTGTGATCAATGCTAAAAGCCTACCTCACAATTTTCACATACTATATACATACACTTACCAACATAGGTTTTAGCTTTCCTTTTATCTCCATCTCTGGAATCTTCATATACCATGCTGCTGCTAAATTCCGCTGTATGGACAAAAGCATGTTGACTGGTTTTAAAATTTCAATGTCATGCTGTGGCAAGCCAGATTGCAAAATAGTTCTGAAAGACAAACAAGAATTTACTTTATTTTTGAGATGTACATTTTAAAATGAAGACTATTCATTTTGTGTAATACATTCCAGTTTTCCTGGACACTGAAGGCTGCTTTTCACAAGTCAATCCAAATCTGAATAAATCAAGAGCTTTCTAAAACAAAATCTATGTCATGCTGATTTCAAAGACAAAAAGTATGGCTATTAACTATTTATTATCTTTCACAAAGACTATTTAATATTAGCAACTTGTACAATGTCATACAAACACATGTTAACATCCTCCTAAAGAGAACAAAGAAAGTCTACTTAATCCTTAGTGTTGTGTTATTGGTACTTCTCCAAACTCAAAGGGAAAAACTCACCAAACCCACACATTAAACATACGGTAATAGTCATTTCAAGCCTGACTGCCAACAACCATTTGCATAACCAAACGAGTACTCTTGTCATTCAACAAACCCAACACTTTACCACTTAGATTCAATAATCCTTTAGATACCACACTGAGAATTCCCAAATGTGACAAGGTTTAGAAAGGAGGAAAAAAATCTTAACTTTTGGTACATTTTAAGAAGTCTGCTCCCATCTACAGAAAATAGCTATGCACAAAGTGAAAAATAAGTAAAATAAACCTAAATAGAGTATAACTGAGTAAATCATAATTTTATAATAGGAAATTTGTATAAAATGGAAAAAGTCACATTATAAATGTAGTAACACAAAATGCAGATTCTATGAGGTACACAACTATTACCAGTGACCAAAAAATCAATGGTCATGGTTCTGTAATTATAAAAAATAAGGAATGAGAACCACAAATCATGGGAGTATTTTACCCCTAGCAAAGAGTTTACAAGAACTGTGCACTAGAAGTAGTACACAAGTCCACAAGTGGATTATACGTGTATACCTGGACAACTTCAGCTGGGTGAGCTGAATGCTCATCTTGTCGATGACTGGAGGGAGGGAATCATGTTCCATAGGAACTACACTAAATTTATTTTCAACTCTGATTAAACCCAGATCTGCTATAACAGCATTAGGTGATGCTGAAGACTGTGGAATAATAATAACTGGTGCTTTCAAGTTGATATCCATCAAAAGGCGGAAACTCTTTTGAGCCAAGTCTTTCATGCTGGAAGCAGCTCTTTCGGCAGCCTGGACTGTGGCTGAGCTCAAAGCTTCTTTGGCAGTTTGGAAATTATTGAGGAAGTTCTATTGGAAGAGACTGATATTTAGATCTCCTTAAAAAAACAGAACTAACAATAAAAAACATTTTAAGAAGAAAAACTAAATAAAACAGTAAGACAAAAGAGAAGCTATTTATGATTGTATATACAAAGAGAATAAGTCTAGAAAGACACACTCTAAGATATTAACAACTGTTACCTATAGGAACAGTCTTTTAAGTTTCATTTTATATATTTCAGAATTGTTTTTTAATGAGAAATTTTTGTAACAATTCTTTTTTAAGTTTCCCTTTACTCATTTATGCAGTTAGTGAGATGGAGCCCTGCATAGAGCTCTATGCTGAAAGCACAGAGTCTGCTTGAGATTCTCTCTCTCCCTCTCTCTCCACCCCTACCTCCCCCAAATAAATAAGTAAACTTAAAATAAATAAATAAATAAATAAATTCAAATGTAAATAAAAGGACAGCAATTTACTTCCCCCACACAGGTTCAATTTTGTACCTGTAAGTTACAGGAAAAAAAGTTTATTCTTGGAAACTAAGAATTTCCACCTTATTTCTGAAGTTTATTTTTTTATGTTTTTTAAAATTTATTTTTGAGAGACAGAGAGAGAGAAAGTGCGAGCAAGGGAGGGTCAGAGAGAGAGGGAGATACAGAATCCGAAGCAGGCTCCAGGCTCTGAGCTAGCTGTCAGCACAGAGCCCGACGTGGGCTGGAACCCACAAACCATGAGATCATGACCTGAGCAGAAGCTGGACGCTTTATCGGCCGAGCCACGCAGGTGCCCCTGAAGTTTTTTTTTTTTCTAAGTGTATTCAGGCATAAGCAATGATGCTTAAGAGTCTATAAACTTGCAATCATCAGCAAGAGTCAAAACTACTTCATTTAAAGCAACATGCATTGCATCTCAATTTCAACTAAAAACATATTTTCCCAAATGAAGAAAGATGATTTTTAAAAGCAATATTCTTGTTGCTAATAATGTAAAGTGGCTTAAATTGCCCCCTTCTCCAAATAAAATTACTTTCCAGAAAAATAAAACATGATGGCATAAATAGAAATCCATGACTTATAAGCCCTGAATAATAGGCTGCTAAGAAGCACAGGCAGATGTAAACCATTCAGCTCATGACATTTACATGGAAGTGGTAATTAAAAGAAAATAATTTTATGGTCTTGTTGATTACAATTATATTCTAAAGTTGTCAATTCCAATACTAGTCCTTCATATGCCTGAGGAGCTCCTAAAAAAATTCTTGTAGCTAAATACCTTTAAGGGTATTTCATAAAAAAAATTAAAAAAAAACCACTGAAAATACCCAAACTACAACACCAAAAAGTACTTTTAAATTACAGAACTATGGAAATGTGAAAGAATGAGAATAATAACAAAAATTAATTTGGGTATCCATCATGTAATGGATTTCCTTCACTATATTATTCTGTTCACCATTTCAGTATTTATCACAAAGCCCTGTTAATAAAGGTTTTGACTATCTAGGTTCAGATGCACAGATATTTAGATTTCAGTGAGAAATAAATATATTTAAAAATAAACTTACCAAAAGAGACATGAAGAATTTATGAACATAAACAATTTGAATACAACCCACTTTGAGACTAACTTTCCCATCCACTTTAGACATATCAGCATAGGCCTTTCCTTCTGTGGCATCTGGATAAAGAGTCATTTGGAACCTAAAGACTTCATCTCCCAAAATAGAGACAGCCTAAAAGTATTAAATTAACTGGTTATTATATCAAAAAAAACTATATTATATCAAAAGAGCTATATTATAGTTTCCTTATTAAAAAAATCCTTGATATATAAAAAAGTACCATTTAAATTCAACCTTCAATAATTAGTTAAAAATATCTTAATGAAATTTTTTCCTATGTCTACAAAAGTTGTTTTAATCAGGGGAAATAATTTGTCATTTAATTGGTCAGACATAACTTACAAATCATCTAATCTATACACAATGTGAAAGCATACAATAATCAAATTCAAGCCCAATCCCTAACAAAGTCCCTGTCATGTGACAATTAATAAATACATAATGAACAAATGAATAAAAGCATATCAAACATTAAAATCAAAACTAAATAAATCTCAATGCAGAGATTATTTTTCATTAACATAATTTTTGATATTTACTTTTTAGTTTCTATTAATCTGTACATTTAATTTTCTGTGAAATAACTATTCTTAAGTTTAGGCATAATTTGCATACAAGAAAATGCACTCAAAATTTTAAGTGTATACTCTGACAAATTTTGACAAATTTATACTACTCATGTATGTAACACCAAAACAAGATATAGAACATCTCATCACTCCAAACACTTCCTTGGACTCCTCCCCTTTAGCCAAGCCCTGACCCCTCCCCAAAACCCAGATCCAAGGAACCACTGCTCTTTCTCTTCTCAGTCTTTGCTAGAGCTTCCTAAGAGTAGGTTCATACTGGATGTTCTCGGCTGTGTCTGCCTTCTTTCATTAAGCATGGTGTTGAGATTCACCCGTATTACACGTATCAGCATTTCCCCCCGCTTTTATAGCTCAGTAGTATTGTACTGTTTGGATATGCTGGGTTTTTTTTTTTACCCATTCTCCTCTGGGTGCACATATGAACTGCCAGTTTGGGGTTACTTAAAAACTTGTTATACAAGTGTTCATGTTCAAAGACTTCTTAGGACATGTGTTTTCATTTTTCTTGGGGAAATGCACAGGAGTGGAATTGTTGAGTCATATGGTAACTATATGTTGGGTTCTTATAAGTTCTGTAAGAAACTCTGAGACCGTTTTCCAAAGTGATATTGTAATTGTACGTTCCCACCAGGAACACAGGTTCCAGTTGCTCCAACCCTTGCCAGTTGGTGGTGGTGTCAATTTTTTTGTATTTATCTTATTGTGGCTTTCATGTGCATTTTACCTGATAACTAGTGTGTTGAACATCTTTCATGTGCTTAATGACCATTCATAATCTTTCTGAGGGAAGTGTCTTCTAATATTTTCCCCAAGTTCTCATGGGATAATAGCATCTTATTATGGAGTATAACTGGTTTTTCTTTTTCATTTATTTTAATTTGAAGTATAACTGACATGAAATATTATATTTGTTTCATGTGTACAACACAGTGATTTGACATTTGTATACACTGCAAACCATTCACCACAGTAAATCTAGTTACCATCTGTCACCATACAAAGTTTATACAATATTACTAACTGTATGCCCCATGATGTATTTATACATTGGAAGTTTGTACCAATCATTTCATCTCCCTAATACCTTCCCTTATGGCAACCACGACCCCATTTGCTATGAGTCTGAGTTTTGTTTTGTTTTGTTCTTTATTCCAGTTTCTGCTTATAAGTGAAATCACGCCATACTTGTCCTTCTCTATTGGACATATCACTTTGCATAATTCCCTTAAGTTCTATTCACGTTGTTGCAAATGGCAAGATTCTGTTCTTTTTCATGGCTGAGTATTGTTCCCTTATATATATGCCTATCACATCTTCATATGTCACATCCATTTTATATATATATATATATACATATTATATATTTATGGTGTATATATATATATATATATATATATATATCCTGTTTATCCATTCATCTATTGATGGACACTTAGGGTTGTTTCCACATCTGGGCTATTATAAATAATGCTAGAATAAACATAGAAATGAGGGGCTCCTGGGTGGCTCAATCAGTTAAGTTTCCGATTCTTGATCTCAGCTCAGGTCATGATCTCACAGTTTGTGAGTTCGAGCCCTGTGTCAGGCTTCTGCACCAGTGGTATGGAGCCTGCTTGGGATTCTCTCTCTGCTTCCTCTCCCTGCCCCTCCCCTGCTTATGCTCTCTGTTTCTCTCTCTCAAAATAAATAAATAAACTTAAAAATATAATGAAAAATAAACAGAGAGGTGATAGATCTTTTCAAATTAGTGTTTTTGTTTTCTTCAGATAGATATTCAGAAGTGGGATTGCTGTATCAAAAGAAGGAAAATTCTTTTGTTAGTATTTGAGGCACCTCCAATTTGTTTTCCATAGTGGCTGTACCAATTTGCATTCCCACCAACAGGGTGTGAGAGTTCCCTGTCTCCACATCTTAGCCAACACTTGTTATTTCTTGTCTATTTGATAAAAGCCATTCTGACAGGTGTAAGGTGATATTTTACTGTTTTTGATTTGTATTTCGCTGGTGATTAGTCATACTGAGCACCTTTTCATGTGCCTATTGGCAACCTGTATGTCTTCTTTGCAAAAATGCCTATTCAGATCCTCTGCCCAATCTTTAACCAGATGGGGTGTGTGTGTGTGCGTGTGTGTGTGTGTGTGTGTGTGTGTGTGCGTGCAACTGATTTGTAGGAGTTCTTCATGTATTTTTAATATTAACCACTTGTCAGATACATAATTTGTAAAATTTTCCCCCATTCAGTAGGCTACGTTTTGGTAAGGTGATGGTTTCCTTTAACCATACAGCTTTTTAGTGTTATGTAGTCACATCTAAAAATGTTTGCTTTTGTTGCTCTTGCCTTTGGGGTCAGAACCAAGAAAACATCTCAGCTAAGACCAAAGTCAGGAACCTTACCACCTCTTTTCTTCTAGGGGTATTATGGCTTCAGGTCTTAGATTCAAGTCTTTAATCCATTTTGAGTTAAATGTGTTATATAGTATAAAAAGAGTGGTCCAGTGTCATGGTTTTTTTGAGAGGAGAAGGTTTTAGGGGGAAGGGTAAAGGAAGAGGAGAGAGTGTTAAGAGGGAATTGTTGCAGGGAGAGTGGGGGGAGAGAGGGAGGGGGAGAAATGGAGAGAGAAAGATGGAGAAAGAGAGAGAGAGATGGGGAGGGGAAGAAGACAGGGGAGAGAGAGATAGTGGGAGGAGGGAGGGAGGGAGAGAGAGCGAGGGAGAGAGGGAGGTCAGAAGAGAGGGGGAGAGAGAGAATTTTAGAGCCTGCTTAAGCCTAGCACAGAACCTGAAGCAGGGCTCAATCTTACGACTGTGAGATCATGATCTGAGTTGATAACAAGAGTTGACACTTAACTGACTGAGCCACTCAGGCACCACCAGTTTTGTGCTTTTATATGTAGTGGTCAAGTTTTATTGACAATTACATTATTTTGCACTGTAGTGGTCCAACATAATTTACTGAAGAGACTACCCTTTCCCCATTGTATATACTTGCCTTCTTTGTTGAAAATTGACCATATATACATGGGTTTATTTCTGGTCTTTCCAGTCTGTTCCACTGATCTATGTGTCTGTTTTAAGCCCAATACCATACTGTTTTGATTAGTATAGCTTTTGAGAATAGTTTGAAATCAGAAAGCATGACATCTCTGGCCTTGTTCTTTCTCAGCATTGTTTTGGTTGTTCAGGGTATTTTGTGTTTTGATAAAAATTTTAGAATTGTTTAGTTCTATGAATGAGGCCAGTGGAATTTTGATAGGAAATGCAGTGAATATGTAGAATGCTTTGAGTACTGGGGGCAATTTAACAATATAAATTATTTCAATCCATGAGTGTGCAATATGTTTCTATTTACCTGTGTCTTCTACAATTTCTTTCAACAATGTTTTATATTTTTTGGTGTATGAGGTTTTGGTTAAATGTATTCCTAGGTGTTTTTGCCCCTAGATATTTTATTCTTTATGATTAAATTATAAATGGGATTGTTTTTCTAAATTCTTTGATAGTTCATTATTATTGTACAGAAATGTAACAGATTTTTATGTTAATTTTGTATCCTGCAACTTCACTGATTTCATTTATTAGCTATAACAGTTTTTGATGGTTTGATGACTTACTTTAGTATTATATTTACATTCCTTTCTTATTTTATTTTGTGCCTTTTGTGTCTTTACTCTAAGTTTTACTTTGTTAAGGTTACCGTGACGTTCATATAAAACATCCTATGTAGATTACAGTCTGTTTTAGTTGACGACAACTAAAATTGGAATACATTCCCAAACTCCACATTTTCACTGTTTCCCCACATTTCATATTTTTGATGTCACATTTTACATATTTTTATTCTTTGTATCCATAAATGAATTATTGTAACCATAGTTATTTTTACTACCTTTGTCTATTAACCTTCATTCTAGCTTTAATAAGTGGTTAATCCACTCTTTACTATATATTTACCTCTTCCAGGAAGATTATTTTCATATGTTTTCTTGTTATTAATTAGTGCCATTTTTTCTCAGCTTAAAGTCCCTTTAACATTCTTTTAAGCTCAGTTAATGGTTAACAAAACTTCTTTAGCTTTTGTTTTCTGAAAAATTCTTTATCTCTCCTACTATTCTGAATGATAACCTTGCCAGCTAGAGTATTCTTAAAAGTTTTGTCCTTCCTGTTCTTTGAATATGTCATGCCATTACCTTGTGGCATGGCAGAGTTCCTGCTAAAATCTGTTGATTGCTTATGTGGTTTTCCTTGCACATTAGGAAGTTTTTTTCCTCCTGCAGCTTTTAAGATCCTCCTTAATTCATGACAATTTAATTAAAATGTGTCTTGGTGGTGTACTTTTTGGGTTCATCTTATTTGGAACTTTCTGATACACTTCCTTTCCCAGTTTAGGGAAGTTTTCAGCCATTATTCCTTCAACTAAGTGTCCCTTTCTCTCTCTCTACTCCTTCAGGGATTCCTAAATACGGATATTATTCCACTGCCTGCTTCTCATAGGTCCCTTATGTTATCAACGTTTTTTAATGTTTACCTTTGAGAAAGAAACAAAGAGAGAGAGTGTGAGCAGGGAGGGGCAGAGAGAGAGGGAGACAGAAAATTGGAAGCAGGCTCCAGGCTCTGAGTGGTCAGCACAGAGCCCAACTCAGGGCTTGAACCTACAAACCACGAGATCATGACCTGAGCTGAAGTCAGACACTTAACTGACTGAGCCACCCAAGCACTTCATCAACTTTTTAAAAAATCTTTTTTGTTATGCTGCTCTGTGTGGGTAAATTCCACTGCTTTGTCTTTTAGCTCACTGATCTGTTCTGCTTCGTTCAGTCTGCTGCTGAGCCCCTCGGGTGTATTTTTTTTAAGTATCTTATCATATTCTTAGGCTCTATAACTTCCATTTGGTACTTTTGCATATTTTCTATCTCTTTGTTGAAGTTGCCATTCTAATAATCTATTCTTCTCCCGAGTTTGGTGAGCATCTTTATAACTACTTTGAACTTCTTGTCAGGAAAATTACTTATGTCCAATTCATTAAGGGTTTTGGTTAGGTTTTGTCTTTGTCTTCATTTGGACATTTCCTCTGCCTTCTCATTTTGCCTCATTCTCTGAATTTCTTTATATTAGGTGAAAGAGCTACCTCTCCCCCTGGAGGAGTGGCCTTGAATAGGACATGACCCACGGGGCCCAGAAGCACAGTCCCCCATGGCCACCAGAGCCAGGCGTTTCTGGGATGGCCCCTGTGTAGGCTGTGGGTGCCTGCAAGCTGTGGCAGCAAGAGTACGCGTCTGCCTCTCCCCCACATCTCAATGTGGCCATTTTATCTTCTGCTGTGAACGTGCAGTTCGTTTAGTTTTCAAAACTTTTTCAGAGGAAATTATCCCATTTGTAGCGGTAGAATTGTTATTGCCATGGGACAAAGTGAGTTCAGTATCTTCCCACCTTGCCAGGCTGCACAGCCTCCTTTTCCTGAAACCTGTTTTTTAGTTACCTTTTTGTGAATGGACAGCAAATCAACATTCGTAACTATTATATCCTTAAGTCTGGCAAACATGTCGGTCTGTTTTGGCTTCACAGAAATAGAGGCATCCATTCCTATGGGAAATGTAACATTTACAAACTTTTCACCCAATCCAACTGAATCAGTTCAAGTGGGACTTAATTAAGTTAAAAGATATACTATCAAGATATAGAATGAATAAAATTACTATTAGACATATTTAAGGTATCAATTTCTATGTATGAGATGCCTAATAAAAGTTATAGTGTCTTATGTATGAAGTATCTCATACATAAAACTTCTGTAAATTTGAAAGCCAAAAAAAATTTTTTTCAAACTGAACTAATCACAGATCTCCAAACAAATATCCAGTGCATTTGCAAGATCACAAGTGGTCATTTAGGAAGATGCACAGTATTTCTTTAGTAGCCACCTCATAAGCATTTATTATGAAAAATAATGCTCTGATAACTAAGCATAAATGAATATAATTTGATGAATAAGTATTCTGTCATAAACTGTATCTAAAACATAATCTAAGATTTTTCTCCAAAACATTTTTGTTATTCTCATAGTTTCTAATGGCACAATGACTTCCTAAACAGCTCCTCAGTAAAAGAGAAAGTCTGCAGCTAAGACCCAGTGATAAGCTCAAACTATTACCATGCAACCCATGAAATATACTTGGTAATATTTGCTGAACAGTACTTATATTTTAACCTCTTCTCTAGTGCTTACTCGTACCACTTTTCTGACTACATACATGTATAATCCTACAAATCACAACAACCCCATGAATAATTATTATAACTATCTCCATTTTACAGAACAGGGAACTAAAATATAGAAAGTTTAATTAACTTTCTCAAGGTCAGCCAGTAAGTATTAGAGCCAAAATTTGAATCTTGGCAGATTGGCCCAAGAATCCATGGTATAATATGACTCTATCCTTTTATCAAGCTGATGTTGGATACAGCTTACAAAATTTCTTTTAGATACTTCTATTCCAATGCTATATATGCATAAAAGACAAGGAAAATAAACATAATTACATTTTCTTAGTGAGGTGTTGTGATATTAATTTCTCAGTTTAAATTAACATTACATTATTCTGAAAATACAAACAGAACATAAGCATTAAGACTTAGATTCATTCTCAACTTTTAAAAATGTGTAAGAAATGTTTCATGTCAGCTGTAAATCATAACAAATTCACATCTAACATTTCAAAGCACATCTCTGAAAACCTTGCACAAGTCTTCAATATAAGTAAACAGAAGTATGACTCGTGAGAAATCTACCATGCACAAGCTTACTCTTCCTGGTGTGAAAGACTATAGATACAGAAATAGCTACACCAAAGAATATCATTACTTACCGCGTACTCTAATATCTGCAATATTGCACTTCTGATCGCAGACAAAGACATTAAATGCATTTAACTTAGCTATGACCTTTAAATCAAACACGTCATCTCGAGAAGTGCTGCTGGATGCTGAAAAGTAATACAAACCTTGTGATTAGCCATGTGCACAGATGATATAACAGATACAATAATGTACAATTCATGAAAAGCACGTTATGAACTATGAAGAATCAAAAAGGCCTCCATTAAGATTACATGTAACTAATATGGATTTGACTCAATTTTCAAATCCTCATCAGACAACAAGTAGCATGTTCCCCTCCAACTTAAGAAAAAGGCAACATTTAAAGCTTCTCAGAAGTACAATTTGCAAGAGGAAACTTCCTATAGTTTTCCTTCTGAGCAAAAAGACAATCCTTTATGTTAGATTTCTAGAATTCTATTGCTCCCAAATTGTGGTTTTGAACATCTTTTCACATCATACATTACATCAAAGAACATTTCCAAAAAATGCTGAAATAATGAATAGTTAATAAAATATTTTTATTTTCAGCAACTATTTAATAAAATAGTTAATAAAATACAATAGATTGTATCCTGTTTCTCCATGAAGAATCCTAAAATAAAATCTATGAGACACAAACATAAAAGGTTAAAGTTTAAAAAATACCAAAAAAAATTATAATGGGTGTGTGTGCATGTGTAGAAGACTCATAATTAAGTGGGCTCCTTTAATCTACTTTGGTCTAGGTCTTGACTGATAAATTTAGGACATGTTTTTCTAGAGATTTGTCTTGCCTGAGGAAAAAACATCTTTTCCTATAATACTGGAAAAGCATATATATCAGTCTGTAATCACCAAAGTGGTAACAGGGATTTTTGTCCCTTACCATATAAATCAAACCATAAAAACTATATTCAAACCATAAAAATCAACTATAAAGCATATTGGAAGACTGTTCTCTTGGGTTAATAACTTTTGTAGCTTACTGAAATTAAACATTGCTTTTTAATTTATTCAACTGTGTGTGTATGCATGCATTTATATAAGTAAGTATCCACAGACATTAAGATAACAAGCATATTAAAGAAAAAGATGAAACTCTTTAACTCTAATTTATAGCAAAAGTATTGCTCTGATCCGTGGTTAAAAAAAAAATCTGATCTTTATATTAGGTCCAAGATTACTAAGAGTTTAACACTTTAAAAATGTCAGTAATACAGATATCACTCAAACAGGTAATGGTCTGAGAATTAAATTACCAGACATTAGATATTCACATCATGTAATATGAAAGAAAAAATAATTAAATGATATTCGGCTTAAAAACAGGCACATGCTCATTCAGGATACATCGTATTTAATTTATAGCACAAGCCATATGCTGGAGGAACATGTGCCCACAGCTGTATGTCATTTAAACTCAGTTTTGGTTAGAAACCAAAGTGAGCCTGTCTCTTCCATAACATTCTTCTTCCTTTTGTGTCCTGCAAAGCATTTAAAATTGTTGAGCGCCAGGTAGGGTTATGTGACTGACTGAAATGGACCTTTGTACTATGCATGATTGTATCATATTTTAATTTCTTCTGTTCTCACTTGCACTGAAGTGAAAGGTACAGAAACATCAATGCAAAGTACATACAACTTTATTTTATGTAAAAGATAGATGGTGGAATCAAATACAAATACTAATACTAAACATTTATTTTAAATCCCTTAATAAATTATTCTATACTACTGCAGGGATAAAATTTGCTTTTTCTTTGGAAACTAATCTGTCAGAGCAGCTATAACATTAAGTTGCTAAATATTTGTCTTAGCTTGAAAATACATTTAATATCATAGGATTATTAAAAGTTCAGACCAAAAGCATGAGACCATGCTCAAAAGTTAATACCGGCTTTGACGACGATACTTCTGGACTCCCCCACAAGTGGTCTCAGCTCAGATTCCTTCTCAGTAGAGGAAGGTTGAGAGGATGGGATAGCAGATGATAAAAAATCCATGAAGGACAGTAAAGCTTCCAAATGAAGTACTAAGTCTAAGGATGAAAACGAAACCTAAAATAAAGAACAATTAGAGAGGCAGATTTCATATATGGTGACATTTTTATGTTAAGCTTCAACAAAGACAAATAAGGATAGGCTGAAGAATAGTTCATTTTATAACAATTCAATTAAGGTCTTTTTTTCCCTAGAAAATAAAAACCTCACCGTTACAATGTTAATCTGAACCAATCTACCAACACTCTGCCCCCTCTCGTGCCCAACTGTAATTCTGACCTCAATTGGTGGGATTTAAGTAAAGATACAGGAAATGATAGCAGGCCTTAGTTCAATCACATTTCAGTTGGGTCCAAGCCAGACTCTATAAGAGCAAATGTACTGTATACAGCGTTTGTACTGAGCCATGCTTTAGCCCAGTCCTTAATTTTATTCTAATCATAAAGCCAATATACAACTCAAATGTTTAATGCTTCCATCAACACTAGGACAAATAACCATGAACAAAATTCCCTTAAAAATATATATCATTTGTTGGCAAGGATGCAGAACCCTCTTACACTGTTAGTGGGAATGCAAACTGGTATAGACACACTGGAAGGAGTATGGAGGTTCCTCAAAAAGTTAAAAACAGAACTAACTACCCTATGGCCCAGCAATTGCACTACCAGTATTTATCCAAATACAAAATACTGTATTTGGATACAAAATACTCATTCAAAGGGATATATACATCCTAATGTTTACAGCAGCATTATCAACAACAGCCAAATTATGTATAGATCCCAAATGTTCATCAACTGATAAATTGGTAAAGAAGATGTGGTGTATATATACACAATGCAATATTAACTCAGCTATTAAAAAAAAAATGAAACCTTGCCTTTGCCATGACATAGATGGAGCTAGAGAGTATTGTGTTAAGTGAATTAAGTCAGAGAAAGACAAATGCCATATAATTTAACTCAGATATAGAATTTTAGAAACAAAACAGAGAAACATATGGGGGGGGTGGAGAAGAAAACCAAGAAAGAGATTATTAAGTATAGAGAACACACTGATGGTTACCAGAAAGGAGATAACTGGGGGATGGGTTAAACAGGTGATGGGGATTAAGGAAGTCAGTTGTGATGAGCACTGGGTGTTGTACGTAAGTGATGAATCACTAAACTCTATACCTACAAATAATATTACATTGGCTGAAATTTAAATAAAAACTTGAAAAAAAGGGGAGGGAAAGTATATTAATTTTGTACTCAACAAGTAATCATTAATTCATATCTGAAAAATAATATTTTAGGAAATTAAATCAACTTCTGTAAAAATGTTATTCCAACTCTTTACCTATTTCTTTCATCTACAAGATTAGATCCATTATTATTGCCATCCGTATTTTAATTTTAGACCTCACAATCTCACAATTGAAGATGGCTATAAAGCTAGGTTTAATCAGTAATATAATAAAGCCTTATAGTGAATTAGAAAATATTTACCTTCAGTCTCTGTTTGGTATTATCATGAATGGTTTTAAATTCTGGTCCATCACTGTCTGCCTAGAAACAGTGGAAGATTAAACCACTGGGGTGAAAATACACATTGAAATACACACACACACACACACACACACACACACATGCATATATATACATACACACACATTTACACACCTATATATATATGTTCTTTACTTTTCAAAGTATGCTATGTAAACACTATAAACATATTTCTGGGCGCCTGGGTGGGTCAGTCAATTGAGCGTCCGACCTCAGCTCAGGTCATGATCTCACGGTTCGTGGGTTTGAGCCCCACATCAGCCTCTATGCTAACCCTAACCACTAGCTCAGAGCCTGGAGCCTGCTTTGGATTCTGTGTCTCTTTCTCTCTCTGCCCCTCCCCTGTTCATAACCTGTCTCTTAAAAATAAATGTTACAAAATTTTAAAAAATAACATATTTCTTAATGGCAAAGAGGCACGTGCCAAAAAACATGATCACATAAACATTTCTCACAATCTATAGAAACAAAAACTCAAATTCCTTTTCCTACTTAGAAGCAAATGCTAAAGGTAGGGGGAAATGCTAGTATATCTAGATTGTAACAAACTTCGCTCGGATAACCACAGAATTTTGTATGCACTCACTTATTCCACAATATAATGTTAATTCAAAAGGTACTGATATTACCAGGACTGTTGGATGCTTGCATAATTCACTATAATCAACAAGTTTTAGAATGAAAAATTTTAGGGGAGAAAACTAAAATATTAAATATGGGAGAATTACATAATTTCATGTGTTCAAATATTAAAGAATACTAGAAGGAAGTCAAGTACCTTTGTCAGTGACATTTTCAGCAGAGGTTCCTCAGTAACATTAGAAGAGTTAATCATGTGAAGTGGCTCTCCTGCAGAGTCTAACAGAAAAAACCAAGGGCAGCTCCACTAAGTCTTTCAAACATTTCAAGAGTATTTTAAAATAGACTACCCAGTTACACATCTGTAAGTTTGTCAAAATTCATAGAATCATATTCTAAAAAGGGTTTTACTATATTTTGATCAAACTGCAATAAAAGTGACTTTGCAAAAAAAGACAAAAACTCTCCCTTAAAAAAATGAAAAACAAAGCAAAACAGTACCAGCTAATTACAACTTTTGTGACATTTGGTACTACTGGTATTTGTCATTTGATCAAATCAGAATATACTGAAGAACAAAGCTATAAAATACATAAACGATTCTCAATGTTTGTTCTATTTAAAGGCACCCCACAGAGTTCCTGTAAACTTTAAACACACTTAACAACTTTAAAACTCGGCTTATTGCACGTTAAAAGTGGATATGAAAGGTCGAGGATACTCACTAAACAATAACTTAATATTTACATGGGGGTAAGAAGTGAAAGTATAAAGTGATGTTAAAAACAAACAAAAGGTTATTTTCTAGTAAATTAACTCACTTTTCATAAAGGGTCCCTGGGCCTTTACACATGGGTATTATATTTGGGATATGATTTCCTAATATATCAGTTCTCACAGCACAGTTACAAAGAAATGTTGCTTTTTCACGTTTTAAAATGTTATGTATCAACATAGAAGATATGCTTCCTTTTTCTTTTAGATATATTCAACTTCATGCTAAATATATATTTACACACACACACATACATATAAATGTATTTAGATATATTCTTACTTTCTGGTAAATAAACAAATAATACATTTCTAAATATCAAATTCCTTTTTATCAATGTAATAAAATTAATCTAACCAAATAATTATGGCGGCATTAATAAATGTGCTTCCTATTGACACAGAGGTAGGGGCCACTGCCTATAACATGAATAACTTACAAAGACTATACTTCACACTTACCAGTGAACTCAAAGCATCGCATACTAATTTTTTTTAGATAAGCGTTAGCAGTCAGGTCATAGGTTTTAACTTTAGCTTCCATTCCAAGCTGCAGAATATTTAGTTCATGTAAAGGTCTTCCTTTCTTTTCTGCTTTTTTCATCAGAGTAATCACAACCTGGAAAAGGCCCCAGTATCACCAAAAACAATCTCACTAATATGTAATAAAGGTGAGTCAACAATCCATCCAGAGTGATATAATGAAAAAATTCACACGATGTAAAGATGAGCACTTCTATCTGTGCCTGGAAATTGCTCGTGTTACTTACTTTGGGAGGTACGTTTACTGGGTCAGACTTCTGAAGCACTGCCACTACATTCTAGTGAGTATCAAGGTAAAATTAACAACAAAAACGTAGTTCTGCCTAATTCCTGGAAGTTCTATCTAGTCTGATGGACGGCCTTTCGTCTGAAAGTCTATGGCCAATTTTTATACTGATGCTAAGGCACAATTTCTCAAGCTTGACACCATTAACATTTTGGGCTGGATAATTCTTAGTGGTAACACTGGCCTCTCCTACTGGTTGTCAGCAGCTCCCTTTCCACCGATAGTGACAATCAAAAATGTCTGGGTGGCTCAGTTGCCGACTTCGGCTCAGGTCATGATCTCATGGTCCGTGAGTATGAGCACCATGGTGTGTCTCTGTGCTGACAGTCCAGGGCCTGGAGCCTGCTTCGGATTCTGTGTCTCCCTTTCTCTCTGCCCCTCCCCGCTCATGCTCTGCCTCTCTCTCTCCAAAGTAAATAAACATAAAAAAAATTTTTTTTTAAATGTCTTAGACAGTGTCAAGTATTGGCCTAGGGGAATGCAGATTGCCTCCCCTACTTCCTATGTCCTAAAAGGATGGAACTATAATATTCATTACAAATTGTATTAAAGATGGTGTATGGGTTTTCTATACACATGTTAATGGAGCCCATTTGCAAAGAGAATGGTTCATCTATCAATGTCTCAATTATTAAAACTTATTTATCTTAAATAACTCTAATGTTAACCAAAAACAGTAAAGTTTTAACAAGAAATTAGTTTCAAAGCATACATTTCAGATAAAAATATAGACCTAAGTTTTTTAAGTTTATTATATTTAAGCCATAAGAACATATCCTCTACTATTAATGATGAAAGGATTTTTGGAGGAACTTTTTGCAAGTCCCTCCAACTACTACAGTGTCTCACATATTCACACCTTTACCCTGTCCCAAGGTAAGAGAAAGACTCTATAATCCTCCCTAAAAGCTCATGTCAAAAGTCACCTCCTCCAGGGGCCCCTGGATGGCTCAGTTGGTTAAGTGCAGATTGTCATGTAACGGTTGGTGAGTTCAAGCCCTAGGTCGGACTCTCAGAGCCTGGAGCCTGCTTCAGAGTCTGTGTCTCCCTTTCTCTCTCTCTGTCCTACCCCTGCTCGTGCTCTTGTGCTCTTTCTCTTTCTCTCAAAAATAAATAACATTAAAAATAAATAATGTCACTTAAAAAAAAAATAATGTCACTTCCTCCAGAAAGTCTTACCTGACACTTCAGTCTACTCAGATGCCCCCTCCCTACTATCATAGCCAGAAGCTCCTCTGGCACATTTTTAATGGGAGCACTTAGAAAACTTTTAGTTGTTTCTTTTGTTTGTTTTTTGTTTTTGTTAGAGTTCAGCTTCTATGCCTTCTAACTCTATACTCAGCACTTAGCACATGAAATGAGTATTTGTTGAATGAGTGAATACAGAAAAGGAAAATCCATTCAATCCCTCCTCAAGGATCTGCAGATGAAGCAGACAGAGCTAATGCAATTATTTTAAAAAGGTAGACATACTGTGTTTTATTCTATTAAGGGTTTCTTAAGATTGCAAAGAATTTCTCTGCCACTACTTCCCTTTCCTCACTTTCTCTTATGAAATCCAAAGTGAGCTACATTCCAAATGTCCTAAAATCATTTGAAAAGCATGTTATAGGAATTGCTATTTTCTCTATGAAATATTATATATCCCAAATATAACTCACCTTTTATACTCTCAAATTTGCTACAAACTAGACCGCTACATACAAATTATAAATAAGCTACATAAAACTTTTTCATCAGTATCAATAATTTACAAGTTTATTTTAGTAGAAGGAATTCTAAATATCTATTATTTATTCACTTTAAGGAAACATTAAAATCACACACCTCTTTGATTTCAAAATTCAGCAGTATGTTAATGATGTCTACAGATCTCATTTCTTCCGCTCCAGCTATTAAAGTACCTTGGGAAGCATGCACTTCTTGTTTTGGTGTAGAGATTTCAAGTGGTCCTTTAATTTCACCTAAAGATGTTTAAAAGAAATTTTTTCACTTCTATTCACACACTTTTTCCCCACAAATGCTCACTGAGGACATGAATGAGAACTCTGGACCTGTGCAAGCAATGAAAACCCACAAGTCAGTAATACATAGCTCTTGTCCTCAAAAAGCTTACAGTTCAGAAAAGACATAAACATTTAAAATACAAACAAACAAAATAAGCAGACTATGCCTTGTCACACTGAGTGGACAATGTTCAGAGACTAGAGAAAACGTACAGAAAACACAGACTAAGACATTGTTATGAGGAGGCCAAGAAAGGTTTAACAAGAGAGTTATCATTCAGGCAGAGCTAAGGACCTCCTCACACAGAGAGGACATCCAAGTATAAGACAAGAGATTGTGGAAAATCATTGAGAGCATACCATGGGAGGTTAGGACAACAGAAGAGACTATGATAAGATTAAATCATGGAGAGGGTAACAAAAGTCATGGCTAGTAAAGGAAAAACCTGTGAGGGATGATTAGAATATCTTATGCCACACAAAAAAGCAAAAGTAAAGCTTTATGACCTGATGTTGTGATAAATTCATGTACTCTGACATGCAATGAAACTGCTTTCTAAACTGTAATACATAAAACTTCCCCAACATCACACTGGCAAATGGTAGAGTCCAAACTCATCCGTCTCCTGAAAGCCTTTACTCCGAACTAAACCTCAACATCATCATATGAGTTATTAATATTGCTGCAATTAACATTATCTATGATCATTAACACATACGAATCCTGTACCATAAACCATACCAGAAAACTATATGGAAAACCACTGCTGTCAATTATTATCTTTGAGAAACACAGAGGGTGAGGTTTTTTAAGTGCACGGTTCCAAACAGATTGTGACCCAGGGGAATAATTCTAGCAAATGATTTGCTTTTACAAAATAACTTCTGGAAGAGGCCAAGATTTTTTAAGTGGAAAATAAAGGCATTCATCATTTTTAAAAATAGTATATTGGAATTCATTACAATTAACAAATTCTATTAATAAAAGACCCATTCAAAGAATGAAAAGCAAATCACAGAGAAAGGATATTTCTATGTATATATCAACACATATAAATATAATACATATAACCAATAAAGGTTATATATATGAGTCAATAAAGGACTCATATCCAGAATGAACAAAAAACTCCAATATATCACTAAGAAAAAAAACCACAAACATTTCAATATAAATAATACTCAATAGATTTGAATAGTCATGCCATAAAAAAGGATATCCAAATGGCCAACATGCCTATGAAAAGGTTTCAATTTCAGTAGTAATCAGGGAATAAATAAGATCCATAAAAATACCACTGCATATCAGCCAGGAGGGTAAATTTTAAAAATACTGACAATACCAAGGACCAGTGAGAATGTGAAACAACTAGAACTTTCATACATTGCTGGTAAACTGGTACAACCACTTGGAAAATCACTTAGTATAACACAGCGTGTGTTACTGAAGCTAATCGTAAGCCTAACAAATGAGCCTAGCATGTGAAGCGTACCTATACAACCGAAAGAAAACAGTACATAAGTATGACCAAAAAAAGGTATAATAACATTCACTGTAACTCTATTCAAGAACATCAAAGAATGGAAACAACCCAAATGTTCTCCACTGAAGGCAGAATGGATAAAATCAGTATTATTACATTCATATGATGAATACCGCACAGGGTTAAAAAGAACCAACTACTGCTACATGCAACAACATGTAGGAATCTCACAAATAAAATGATGACTGAGACAAGCCAAAAACCAAGGAGTAAATTAAATATGATACCATTTTTGTGAAATTCAAGAAAAGGCAAAAACAATCTATCTGTGGTATTACAAATTAGGATGACAGTCGACGCTGGGTTGATCTGAGGGCAGAGTGGGTGTTTGGTACTGAGTGTGAAGGGGCACAGGGGAGCCTTGCGGGCGGGCCAGAAATGTTCTGTACGTTACCATGGTCATCGACAGCTATACGGTACAGTTATATATAAAAGTTCACTGAACTGCACACTTAAGATTTGTGTTCTTTACTACTATTTGTGCTCTGGAATACGGATTAACATATAGTAAAAAAGTTTTTTAAATGAAAAAATATACTGAGATACCATTTTTCACTGAGCAATTTGGCAAAAACTTTAAAATCTAATAATACATTGTATTAGAAAAGTACAGAAAAATAAACTGGCAGGAGTGCAAAATTAGTACAAGTTCTAAGGGAAGTAATTGGCAAAATGTCAAAAGCGTTAATTAAATTCATTAACTTAATATATATTAAGTAAATAAAAATTAGATATCCTTCAATGTAGTAGCCCTGCTATTTCCCCGACAGATACATGTGCACTTGTAAAAGTGTATGGACAAGGACATGCAATGCAGTGTGGGAAGAGTGAAAGACTGAAGACAATCTGAAATGTCCATCAATACAGACTTGCTAAATAAATTTTAATACTTCAAGAGAATTTAATACCAGGCAGCCATTAGAAAGAATGAGACATACCTATACATATTAAAGATATAAACACCAAGATAAACTGTTATTTAAAAGAAAAAAGCAAAATGCAGAAATACACACACACACACACACACACACACACACACTTACAGGATAGTACCATTTGTTGGAAAACAATGATTATATATGTCCATGTGTGTAATATACATATATAAAACAGTTTTAAAAATTAAGTCCAGGCGCACTGGGTGGCTCAGTCACTTAAGCGTCTAAATCAACTCAGCTCATGAGCTCAGAGTTCATGAGTTCAAGCCCCATATCGGGTGGGCTCTGTGCTGACTGACAGCTCACAGTCTCTGCTTCAGATTCCATGTCTCCTTTCTCTCTGCCTCTCTCCAATTCGTGCTCTGTCTCTCTATCTCTGTCTCTGTCTCTTTCTCTCTCTCAAAAATAAATAAACATTAAAAAAAATTAAGTCTAGGGGCACCTAGCTGGCTCAGTCAGTTAAGCATTCAAATCTGGTCAGGTAGTGATCTCAGAGCTTCTGGGTTTGAACCCCGTGCTGCGCTCTGAGCTGACAGCTCAGAGTCTGGAGCCTGCTTCAGATTCATCTCCATCTCACTCTGCCCATCCCCTGTTCACATACCGCCTCTCTCTCAAATATAAATAAACATTTAAAAAAATGTAAAAATTAAGTCCAGCAGTTACTTTGCCTTTAAGTAAGTCAAAAGGGCCACTGCAACTAATTATTTAAATTCTCTAAATTTTTACTATAGTACAGTTTTTCAGTATTTTCTTTGCTGAGTTGTAATTTATCAAATGTTTCAATTCTTAAAGATATTTTAGTACAAAACCTATTTTAAAAATCAGGGACTCCTGGGTGGCTCAGTCAGTTGAACGTCTGACTCTTGATTTCGATTCAGGTAATGATCTCACAGTTTGTTAGGATTGAGTCCTGCATCAGACTGCATGGACAGCACATACATCATGCCTAGGATTCTCCCTCTCTGCCTCTCCTTCACTCTCTCTCTCTCAAAATAAATAAATAAACTTAAAAAAAAAAGATTAAGTATGTTATCAGAGCCTACTGTAAACTTTGAATCTTGTACACATGCAATTTCAAAATTATTCCAGGAATCCACTGGATTTGAAATGCTTTTTATGGGGCACCTGGGGGGCTCAGTTGGTTAAGTGTCAGACTTTGGCTCAGGTCATGATCTCACAGTTTGTGGGCTCAAGCCCTACATTGGGCTCTGTGTTGAAAGCTCAGAGCCTGGAGCCTGCTTCATAGTCTATGTCTCCCATTCTCTCTGCTCCTCCTTAGCTCATGCTCTGTCTTTCTCTGTCCCTCAAAAATAAATAAATGTTTAAAAAAATTTTTTAAATACTTTTTATGGCTTCCTTCTAACTTATTCAACTTAGAAGTTCTCAATAGGCAACTGACTATTGGCATAACTAGAGAGAATCCATCATGTCTAACTCTGGTCTTAGTCAATATATATTCAACAAATAAATATCTTTTTTGTTTTCATGGTAATACAAATCACAATTTATACATATACACTTATGTCATTTTACTGTCTGACTCTCCTACTAAATTATAAAATAAATAGATACGTGTATTATGCCACCTACTGTCAGTCTCTTACCTGCCTTTTGTTCTCTTTGTTTCATTTTATTTAAGTCTTCAGTAGCCTCACCAAGATTTTCTGCTAGTATTCTAAATAAAAGATTAAGATCTTCTTGATTTAGATTAACCTGTGAAACATCATTAAAAGAAAAGATAAAGATACGTCATTTTAAAATAAAACAATTTTAATATAGAAAATAAGTTACTGTTTATAAAACATGAAGGACAGAATAACCTTCACAGTTAGTGAAAATTAGATCTTCACTACCCATTCAATTATTTCACTACTTATTTCATTTATTTTTATTTTCAAAGGTAACAAAACAATTGGAAGAAAAAATGTAATTTATCAGTCACTATTATTACACTACTTATATAATCTTTAGTGAAAGATAATAATGATTAAAGCAATCAGAATATTTAAAAAATGACAAACCCAGGGGCACCTGGGTGGTTCAGTCGGTTAAGCATCCAACTTTGGCTCAGGCCATGGTCTCACAGTTTGTGAGTTGGAGCCCCACAGTAGGCTCTGTGCTGACAGCTCAGAGTTGAGAGTCTGCTTCTTATTCAGTGTCTCCTTCTCTCTCTGCCTCTCCCCCACTTGTGCTCGGCCTCTCTCTGTCTCTCAAAAATATGTAAGTGTAAAAAAAATTTTTAATAAAAAATAAATTAAAACATGACAAACTCAGAAAAATAAAAATTCTACTTTTTAAAAAATAACTCCAATGAAATAAAAAGGATACCTGCAATATAAAAAATAAGCATTTCTGGGGCACCTGGGTGGCTCAGTCAGTTGAGCATCCAACTTCAGCTCAGGTCATGATCTCATGGCTTGTGATTTAGAGCCCCACATTGGTCAGGCTCTGTGCTGACAGCTCAGAGCCTGGAGCCTGCTGCAGATTCTGTGTTTCCGTCTCTCTGCCCCTTCCCTGCTTATGCTCTCTCTCTCTCTCTCTCTCAAAAGTAAATAGACATTTAAAAAAAAAAAGCATTTCTCTCAATGCTGTAAGGGTATTCAGATACCCCTGAAATTAAAAATTAAAAGTATGTGTATATAACATATAATATGAGATAAAAAATACAAATTAGTAACTTATGCACAGATCTCGCTAATGTGTGCATATGAAGCATATTTAAAAATTAGGTAATGAAGAGGGAGACTGAGATGAACTCATCTCCCATGTATGTACAGACCAAATCTAAACTACATATGGACCATTTCTCTATGAGAAAGACCTAAAACCTGATAAACTGCTCTTCAAAACAAAAGATAAAAGATCATACTGAAATGAGCTGGAAAGATAAAGGGACATGTCTCACAAAATAAAATCCACCCCCAGTGTGGTGCCACACAATAGGAAGGGATCTCACGAGAGATGCTTCTCTTGGAGGACTGATGAGTTGGTGCTCCCCACAGGCCACCTCTGCCCCTGGGATCTGTACCACAGAGAAGAGCCCCCAGAATGTCTGGCTTGGAAAACCAACAGGGCTGACCTCCAGAGGTACCAAAGTGCTGTAGGAAACGGAGATTCCCAAAGGGTGTGCCCCAAGATGCAATGTAAAAAAAATGGCAGTTTGAAATGTCCTTAGTCTACATGTGAGGGGAATTCACTGGCCGATCTGGGTACACTGGCTGAAGGAGCAAAAGACATCTGAAACACTCCTGGGAGACTGACACGCTGGCAGCTGCCACTGTTGCACTTTCCCCGCAGAGCCTGCTAGCATAGACAGGGGAACTCCACTGGGGCACTCTCCCAGAGCCTGGCTGGGATGAGCAGAGGAGCAGTCCCAGCACTTGCTGAGGCCGGAGTGCACTGGCAACTGCGGTGCTCCCTTGCACCCTGGCTGGGCCAGAGAGCAGAGCGCGGCGCAGTTCTCCCACTCCCTAGCTCACATTTGCAAGCACAGGCAGTTGCAACACACCTGTGGCTAGAACTAGTGAGTGATCCCGGCATTTTTCCACTGCCAGTCTAAAGGTGGTGCACAGACATGAAAGGCATTAGCCTATTTCACTGCTGTAGCCCATGGGCACACACAGTCAAGGCATTTTCCCACTGCCTTTGAAGCCAGTTGAGCATCCTCTGCCTCCTACACTAACTAACCATCTTCCTAAAGCCAGCAGCCATGTCCATTCCAGAAAGAGAACACCCCTGATCCCCTGGCCCTACTAGTCAAGAGAGTTGGTGTTCCAGAGCTCCAAAAGACCATAACAAGCAGAAAGACAGTTCTTGCCAGGTCACCACCCTCAGGGCACTGCACAGACAGCAGACTGAAGCACAACCTCAGTCTTCTAATGAAAAAGGCCTATTTACTCAGCCTTGAGCATCGGCTGACGGACAGGATTCAGGTTTCCCACATACCTAAAGAGGAAGAAAGTACTTTTGGGGTACAAAAGCAGGAAGACACCAGCCTTGCACATCTCCCTTGGCCTCATTACAGCTAGACAAGACTTCTCTGAAAGGATTTCATACATTCATTTACACACCAATACAACACACCAATTTCTGCAATTGTTGCTCAGTGGACACCTCTAGATCTTCTAGTCTAAAGCCCAGCAGGGATTATGACTGTATTCCCATAGGACTGTATACATTTGCATACTTTAAAAGCAGTTGCCTGAGGCTCTGGCTTCTAATCAGCCTGAAACTAGGTGTTAAATAATATTGCTCCCCTTGGATCACTGATAGATCTTGGTACACACTCAACAACAACAGCATACTGGTAATAAATCAGGTGTTTTAGACAACCACAAAGGTTTAGAAGACAACCGCAAGCTAAGACAAGGTTGAACAAGAAGAATTATCACCTAAGCAAGGCTACCCATTCAAGAATGAAAAGAGTAGCTGTTTCACCAAATAAATAGAAACAAACACAGAAAATCAAGTAAAATGAGGAAACAAGTATTTTCAAACAAGAATAAGACAAAGCCTGAGAAAAACATCTTAATGATATGGAGTTAAACAATCTACCTGATAAAGAATTAAAGTTATAATCATAAAGCACTCACTGAATTCAGGAAAAGAATGAATAAGCACAGTGAGAATTTCAACAAAAAGATATAAAATATAAGAGAGTACCAAACAGAAGCCAAAGAACTAAAGATACAATAACTGAACTGAAAAATACACTGGAGGGGTTCAACAGCAGACTGGATGAAGAATAACAGGTTGATGAGCACGAAAATAAAGCAACAGAACTCACCAAGACAGAGCAACAACATTTAAAAAAATTTTTTTAATGAAAATTTCTTAAGGGACAGACAGGAGAACATTAAAATTACTGAGGTCTTAGAAGAGAAGAGAGAGGAAAGTGGCAAACGACTTTTTGAAGAAATAATGCCTGAAAACTTCCGTAACCCAGGGAAGGAAACAGACATCCAGGTCCAAGAGGCACAAAAAGTACCAAAAAAGATGAATGCAAGGAGCATTACACCAAGACTTATTCTAATTAAAAAGTCAAAAATTAAAGAAAAAAATCTTAAAAGCAGCAAGACAAAAACAACTTGCTACATTCAAGGAAAACCTCATAAGGCTATTGGCAGGTATCTCAAGAGAAATTTTACTAGCCAGAAGAGAATAACATGACATATTCAAAGCACTAAAAAATTTTCCAACACAGAATACTCTACCCAACAAATTTATCATTCAAATAGAAGGAGGAAGTGTTTTTCAAAATAAGCAAAAGCTAAAGGAGTTCATAACCACTAAATCAGCTTTACAAGAATACTAAAAAAGCTTCTTTAAGATGAAAAGAAATGGAATTAATTAAAAAGGAAACATGAACATATAGTAAAATCACTTTTATAATCACTTATAAAACTACTAAAAATGTCAAAAAACAAAAGTAGTAAAATTAACTGGAACTACAATTACTTAAGATACATAAAAGATGTAAGAGTACAAAATCAACATACAGAAATCAGTTGCATTTTTATACACCAATAATGAAGCCAAAGAAACAGAAATCAAGAAACTAATCACATTCACAATTGCAAAAAAACCATAAAATACCTAGGAATAAACCTAACCAAAGATGTAAAAGATCTATATGATGAAAACTAAAGAAAACTTACGAAGGAAATTGAAGATGACACAACTAAATGGAAAAGCAATCCATTCTCATGTATTGGAAGAACAAATATTGTTAAAATGTCATTATTACCCAAAGCAATCTACACATTCAATGTAATCCCCATCAAAATTGCACCAGCGTTCTTCTCAAAGCTAGAACAAACCATCCTAAAATTTGTATGCAACCACAAAAGACCCCAAATAGCCAAAATAATATTGAAAAAGAAAGCCAAAATGGGAGGCATCACGTTCCCAGACTTTAGCCTCTACTACAAAGCTGTCATCATCAAGACAGTATGGTATTGGCACAAAAACAGACACATAGACCAATGGAATAGAACAGAGAACCCAGATCTGGACCCACAAATCTACAACCAATTAATTTTTGACAAAAGAGGAAAGAGTATCTAATGGAAAAAAGACAGCCTCTTTAGCAGATGGTACTGGGAGAACTGGACAGCAACATGCAAAAGAATGAAACTAGACTACTTTCTTACATCATACACAAAAATAAATTCAAAATGAATGAAGGACCTGAATGTGAGACAGGAAACCATAAAAACCCTAGAGGAAAACGCTGGAAACAACCTCCTTGACCTCAATCACAGCAATTTCTTACTCTACACATCCCCAAAGGCCAAGGAATCAAGAGCAAAAATGAACTATTGGGACCTCATCAAGATAAAAAGTTTCTGCACTGCAAAGGAAACAATCAAGAAAACTAAGAGGCAACCAACAGAAAGGGAAAAGATAGTTGCAAATGACATATCAGATAAAGGGCTAGTATCCAAAAATCTACAATGAACTCACCAAACTCTACACCTGAAAAACAAATAATCCAGTGAAGAAATGGGCAGAAGACATGAACAGACACTTCTCCAAAGAGGATATCCAGATGGCCAACAGACACATGAAACGATGCTCAACATCACTCATCATCAGGGAAATACCAATCAAAACCACACTGAGATACCACCTCACACCGGTCAGAGTGGCTAAAATGAACAAATTAGGAGACTATAGATGCTGGTGAGGATGTGGACGAACAGGTACCCTCCTACACTGTTGGTGGGAATGTAAACTGGTGCAGCCACTCTGGAAAACAGTGTGGAGGTTCCTCAAAAAACTATCAGTAGAGCTCCCCTATGACCCAGCAATAGCACTGCTAGGGATTTACCCAAGGGATACAGAAGTGCTGATGCATAGGGGCACATGTACCCCAATGTTCATAGTGGCACTTTCAACAACAGCCAAATCACGGAAAGAGCCTAAACGTCCATCAACTGATGAATGGATCAAGAAGACGTGGTTTATCTATACAATGGAATATTAGATGGCAATGAGAAAGAATGAAATCTGGACATTTATAGCAATCTGGATGGGACTCGAGGGT
>PJEM01009681.1:0-69367 GCA_004023845.1 Helogale parvula
CCCTGACCCCCAGTGCAGCACCCCGGCCCTGACCCCAGCACGGCACCCCGGCCCTGACCCAGGCCTGGGCGGTAGTAAGTGCACGTGGCTTTAAGCCCCTGGGTTTATGGTGGCTTGTCATGCGGCAGTGAAAATAAACGGTACCTTTACAGATGTTTAGAGCTTCATAAGTAGACACTCCTTTCTTCATCTGAGCCCAAAGGGGCCCTGGGTATTTGATAATGCTGAGTGACGGTGACACAGGGGACACCATGAGGTAATAGAGTCGGTCCTATCTCTGGATTACACCCATCCCCATCCTGCGAGCTGCTGAGAGAGGGCGGACACAGGGGAGGGACTGTGGATCCAGCACGGAGAGGGCAGGCCAGTGGGCCATGGGGGCGGGGCTTCCCCTCCACCCTGGGAGGGGCTGAGCTCAGCAAGGGGCTGGGTGGGCCTGTCTGAGCCCATGGGGACTGTCTAGCTCCCGGTCCGGGGGGGGGGGGGGGGGGGGGGGGGGGGGGTGAGGAGAGGAGGTGATTAACTTAATGATTTAATGACTCGACATTCATTAAAAGGCTCTTAAGCATATTTTTAAAAAATAGGAAGTTCAGGGATCTTCACTGTGGGCCCATGAGCGGGTCCAGACAGGATGCCGCCCTGGGGCGACTCTGACGCCTCCCTCCCAGAGATGACGGACAAAAAGGCCCCACACCAGGTTTGCTGGGGGAAGTGCTCTTTTGTTTGTTTGTTTGTTTTTATTTTTGAGAGACAGAGAGAGCCAGTGTGAGCAGGAGAGGGGCAGAGAGGGGGAGACACAGAATCTGAAGCAGCTCCAGGCTCTGAGCTGTCAGCACAGAGCCCGCCCAACACGGGGCTCGAACCCATGAACCGTGAGATCGTGACCTGAGCCAAAGCCAGCTGCTTAACCGACTGAGCCTCCCAGGCGCCCCTGGAAAGTGCTCTTTTTAAGGTCATTGCAGACATGGGAGAGGCTGGCCCTGGAGCCGTGGCTCGCTGCTCCCAGGAAACGTGCAGGAAGGGAGGTGCGGTGGGGCGAGGGGGAACACAGGGCTTGAGACACGTCGAGGGTGCTGGGAGGGGTCCTCGGAAGGCCCGCCGTGAACCCGGCGGCCCCGGGACGGGAGCTGCTTGCGTCTGGGTGAGTCAGTCACAGGGCGTCCATCCGGAGGGACTGCCTTCCTCGTATTCCTGGGTCTGGGTCAGTGGCATTTTGGTGCCAGATTTTCCAGGAAGATAAAGTAGCGAAATTAATAAGTAACAAAACCGAAGTCTTTTCTTTCAAGAAGAGAGAGCCAGGGGAGCGCAGCGCACGGACCAGGTGCCTCGTTCATCTTGGCTCCATCTATAACCTCGGCGCTGACCGATTTCAGGACGGGGAACATTCTGGAGACAAGAGCTATACTCAAGCACAGACTGCTTTTTCCTTTGCAGACATGCTGTGCCTTTTCCCCTTCATGCATCGCAACCTGAGATTAAAAACATTTTTGCGTGTCACCATGTGGAACGGGTTTGACAGCAAGAGGACCGTCCCGAGCTCGCCCACTGCAGAGTGGGGGCTGCCTCCCGTCTGCGTGCGCCACCGGACGCTGCCCGTGGTGGGACCCCCAGCCCGGGATCCTTGTGTAAGACTAACGGGGACGCAGAGTGGCCCCTCCTCGGGGCTGGCTTTTCTCAGCCCTCCACCTGTCCTCTGAGTAGGCTTTCATTGGCTCCGAATCCAGAGATCCTATGGGAGAGCTTTTGTCCCCTGTCCCTCCCTCCCGGGGGGCCCTGTGTCCCTTCCTCCCCGGGGTCCCGTGTCCCTCCCTCCCCGGGGTCCCGTGTCCCTCCCTCCCGGGGGCCCCGCGTCCCTCCCTCCCCTGCGCGCCCCGCGCCCCTCCAGCCCCACAGCCCACGGCAGCGCTCACACTCGCCGTGCTTCTCGGGGACACCCCGACAGGAAATTATCACACGTCATTACTTTGCTTCAAACACAATTTTCCAGCCTTTGCAAATCAGTCTCCGTGAGCGTGAGGCGTAATGGGAACTGTCTGTTTCACTTTCTTCTGGACGACGGACAATTTATGTTTTCTCTGTGCAGGAAATAAAACAGATCCTGTTTGAAATATGTAAACACCAGCTGAGCAGGTGATAGGAGTAGAAGGAAGCCCGGCCTGCCGTCTTCCCTATGCTCTCCGGTCCCAGTGGCCGCTCACAAGGTCCGTGTCCTAAACTCCCTCGAGCCTGGAGTGTGCGTGGCCCGGAGAGCCCCATCTGGGGTTTCTGGAAAGCGGGGTGGGTGTGAGGGGAGGAGCCGGTCGGGGCCAGCTCGGCCCCTCCCACCTCTGCCATGCTGCCTGTGACTCTATCAAATAACCATTTGTCTGGAGGTCTTGTCTGAAATAATTTGAACTGCCAAATCCTGAAATGAGTAGGTTTTGTTAACACAAAGGCTAAGGGCCTGGCTGGAACCTGTGAAGAGCTCCCGTCCCCGCGTCGCCGAGGCCACATCGCGGGGCGCCCAGGCGTTGCTTTGTCCGCCTGCCTCCTTCTGCCTCGGTGGGTGCAGGATGATCGATGGCCTGGCTGCTGGAGGCGGAGGGAAGGCAGCGCCAGGCCGGGGCTGGGAATTGGCTAAGTACTTCTGGGCGCTCCGACCCCACCTCGGTGCGCGGCGAGCGGCCGCCTTGATTTCTAAACTGGGGTGGTGATGGATGGTCTTGTAAGTGGCCAGGGCGGGCTGGAGCCCGGCGGGTCGGAGCCCGCAGACAGGCCGCCGCGGGCACGCCTGTGTCCAGGGTGGGGTGACAGCACGCGCGGAGGCCCCGCAGTCCCCCTGCCGTGGCCACGGGGCCCTGGGGCCCCGGGTCAGCCACCCGGCGGGCAGAAGGGAAGGACACGTCGAGGAGGGAGGGCGGCCTCCTCCTTGTCAGGGGCCCCGTACTGCTGAACTGAGCTCCGGCCATGGCCACGGGCCTGGCCTGTTGTCCCAGGCTTTGTTCTCGCCTCGTGACCCCCACCCCCCATCCAGCCGCTCCGAGGACCCCAGTCTGTTGCTGAGAAGCACGTGGCCGGCCTCCTCCCACTGGACCCCTGGCCCAGCACACGTGGTCTTCCTGGCTTCCTTCTTTCTGGGCTGGAGGTGAAATGGCAAATGTGGGACCAGGGGGACCCATGGGACCAGGGCAGGAAGGCCTGGCCACACCCCCTGTGGGCGGGGCCCCAGACACTCCAGGCTCTCCTCTTGCTTGGGGACAGGGCGGTGCAGCCCTGCCAGGGGCAGAGGGAGAGCCCTGGACCCGACGCCAGGGCAGCACTGGGGCGGGGGGGGGGGGGGGTCCCGTCTAGTAATGGTAATGACGGAACCGGAGACCGGCCCTGCTGCAGACGCCTGAGCAGACGTGGGTGCGGGGCAGCACAGCCGGGGGAGCAGCGCGCAGATCGATAGCAAAAAAGCAGCTTCTGCTAAGAAAGAGCTTCCATGTCCCCAGAGCGAGGTTCCAAAATCGTTTCAATCTGTTCTGACTCCAGGGGGAACTTCAGTGTGTCTGAAGGAGGAAGGAGAGGGAGAGAAACCTCAAAGGCACACTTCCGGAACGCCGCTTATAATGAACTGAGCCCTTTGCTCTGAGACGTGTAATGTCTTCTTCAAATGCCTTCTGCAAGGAGAGGAGGTGCAACTAATGAATTATCTCGTGGCTCAGGGTGTCTGTGGATAATTAATATCACCTCCTTTTAAGAAGCATCGCGCCTGCTGCCTTTTGCAAAATGCAGACGCGAAACTACCCGCTTCCAGGAGGGAGAAGTTGGAAGGGCCGCTAAACACTTCGGCCCAGATTCTGCACAAGGAGGGAGACGGGGCCAGGGGTGGGGGGCTCCGGGAGAAGTTTATTTATGTGCACGCCCTGCTTCCGGCACCGAGGACAGAGGCAGAGCCGGCCGAGCAGGGAGATGGCCCCACCGCCGTGATGCCCCCGTTCCCTGTAGAGACGAATTTCGGTTCACGCTGCTGGATTCTGAGTCCACGAAAGGGACTGTCAGTTCAGAATGGCGTTGAAATCGTGGCTCAAAATGCCTCTGGTCATTTTCCTTTACTTCTGTTATGAAGACGTTCGTGCCCGCTGCCTGGGACAAGGCAGGGCGGACGGAGATGGGTGCCCGGGGTGTTTACGGGAGTGAGGGGGTCCCTTCCTTCCTCCCTCCCTCCCTTCCTCCTCCCTCCTTCCTTTTCAGCGAGGGCTTCGTACATTCATCCTGCCTGGCTTCTTTGTTTTTCTCCAACTTTTTAAATCTAGAAGGCTCGTATTAATTTTATAATGGAAAACACGATTTAGAGAGTCGATGAATTTCACCATGATCCTTCAGAAGGCAGCGAGGTGCGGGAGGGAAAAACAACAGCGTGTCGGCTGCATTTGGAAGGACCCTCGGTTTTGAGGGAGTTAAAAGTACTTCCTACTTCAGAAGCCATTTGCAAGGCGCCCACCCACCTCTCCACTTCTCGAAACGGTGGACAGGGTATGAAATTCGAGGTTTAAAGACATGAGCAAGTTCTTGACGTGCCCTCAAATTCAGACTCAGGGACCTGGCTTTAGCAAGATGTGATGGTGATGAGTGACGTTTCTCTCGCCATCGGCACACCCCAGGCTCTGTCCTAGGCCGGAGAGCTCACCACGTTGCTCAGTCCCCGTGACAGCACCAGGGGACAAGGGCTGTTTTTATAGAAGAGGAAACTGAGGCCCAGAGAGGGCTAGCGACTTGTCTGGGGTTGCACAGCTACCAAGAGGCTGAGCTTAGCAGTCTCCACACATGAGCTCACACAGATCTCCCTGCAGGTTCTGTAAGAGCCAAGAAAACCGTGTGGATCTGTCCCCAGGCTCCTTTCCTTGCAGCCGAGCAGGTGGGCCCACAGCCCAAGTTCCACGAAACCACGGCCTCCGAAGGGCCGCTAAGTGGTGATTATTCGCCGTGATGGTGTCTTCTTGGCGGCGTCACGGTGTGTGTTCTGGGGCTGCTCACGGGGTCCAGGTCTCACCCCTGGAGGCGTCGTGGGCTTCAGGCAGCAGAACCTCGGTGGCTTTTACAAACAAACGCTCTAATCTGCATTACGCTGTTAAAAATGTGAGGCTGTGCTGTTTTACGAGGAGAAATACGTGAAACGATAAAACAGGACCAGCTCATGCTGCTGGCTCCCATTCGGTTTTCCAAAAATAAGTTAAATGAACACAGACACACACACACACACAGACACACACAGACACACCGAGACACACACACACAGATACACACACACACAGACATACACAGACACCCAGACACACACACACACACCCAGACACCCCTAGACACACCCAGACACACAGACACACCCAGACACACAGACACACACAGACACAGACACACCCAGACACACACACACACCCAGACAGACACACCCACACACCCACACACACACCCCCAGACACACCCAGACACACACACATACACAGAAGCTGAACCAAAGCTCAGAAACCAAAGATAGAAAAACCAATGCACCCTCCTAAAAACACCTCCGCGGCCCCTGGATTTACCGGAGGCGCACGGGGCAGCCTGGGCTCCCGTCACTTGTAAATCACTCTCATCGGAGCCCAGGCTGCCCGTCCATCTGCAGCTGTCAGACGGTAGACTCATTTGCTCTTCCTGACGGGAGAAGGCGAACCGAGGAGTCAACATTTGGAGAACAAAGACCGTACTTATAAGAAAATGTTGTGCAAGAGAAACTTGTTCAGGGTAATTGACTTTGTGGGTGGGGCTTCGTGGGGGGAGAAGGCAGCGTTGTTTAGACGGCGCATCCGCACCAGACGCCCGGTGCACACGCGCGCCGCCAGGGCTCGACTTCGCCACGGATTGTTTCATCTGCAACCAGTTGTAGTATTGATTTCTCTCCACGGATTAATTATCAGAGGCACTTTCAGGCTGCCCTGAGATGCGCGGAAGGAAAAGCGATGTTTTCATTTCAGCGAGGCCTGCCGCGGTGTGCGCCCTCCGCCCCTTGGCTGCGAGCAGGGCCGCGCTCGGGCCTTCCGTTTTCCCTGTGGCCCGAGGACCGGCGGGCTGGGGACCTCTCACACCGCGCTCCACGGGCTTCTCCGCCGTGTTTGTGCAGGGAGCACCGGCCCTGCGGGGAAAGAAAGAGGAATTACGGACCTGCACAGACGTGCAAGTCTGGGTTATTCATTGCGGGGCCGGCGGTCTGACGGCACATTTAGTCTGCGGCCGAGACAGAGACCGCTCTGCGCAGCTGGTGTCGAAGCCGCCTGAGGGCACAGGCCTGTGACAGGCTCCGGGGAGTCCCTGCTGTGGACGTGAGGACCCGGTGATGGGGATGGGCCCCTCCTGCCGCACCCCTGCGAGCTGCATGGCCGAGGCGGGCAGCCGCCTCCCGTGTCCCCTCTGGGCACTCTACACAGCAGGCTTGTGGGCACCTGCCATGCTTCCAGCAATTTTTAAAAATTTATTCATTTACTATGAGTGGGGGTGGCAGGGCAGAGACGGAGAGAGAGAGGGGCAGAGGGAGTCCCGAGCAGGCTGCACGCTGTCAGCCCAGAGCCCGACGTGGGGCTCCATCCCGTGGATGGTGCAACCCTGCGCTGAGCCTAGCTGAGCCCCGGGCGCCCCTGCTGCCACCATTGAGATCCGGCTGGGTGGGGGGGTGGGGAAGAGGGTGGAGTTCCTGGGAAGCCCCAGGGTTTTCTGGTGCTGACAGGGCGTAAAATGCGTTTCCTAGGATGCCGGCATCCCACACGGGGTGTAAACACAGCCTTTGGAAATGTATCTTCTCCTGTCTCTATGTTTTTCCTTAGCACAAATATAACAAGGTGGCTATCGAGATGTCATTGTGTTGTCAAACAGAAATTAGGGAGGAGCTGGAAACAAAACACAATTTTCGGGCACATCTCACCGCCCGCATGAATCCCTGTGCACAACCGTATGTTTTCCCTACTTTTTCCCCAAATGGACAACAGCAAAGAATTAACGCTCTCTTGCCGCGTGTTGTGGACGTCTTCCTTGGGGAAGCGCGTCACGCGTGTCCTGTAACTTCCTGTGACCCCGGTTCTCAGGACGGGGCGCAGGGGGCGCGGTGGGCCTCCTGCTCCGCCAGTCTCTCTCCTGAGGGGAAGCGCTCGGGGTTTCCCATTTTCTACTTCAAACATCCTGCGTGAGTGTGTCTGCCGTCACGCGTGAGCTCACTGGTGGTCACGGGATCCACGGAAGCCTGTCAGAGGTCAGGCCTGTCCCCAGCAGCCGAGCCTGGGGGACCCTGCGCCCACGGGCCGGCCGGCGGGAACTGTGGTCTCCTGCTGACTCACTCTGTCACGTGGGGGTGGAGTTTTTCCTATATTAATGCCCACTAAGATTTTCTTAAGAGTCTTTAGTCAGCGGGCTGTTTGTTTGTACAGCTGCCTGGTTTCAGCGGCAAACTGTGTTTTAAGTGTGTTTCCCCATTTGCATTTTGTTTTTATTTACGGGAGCCCCTCAAATTGATGTGTCTGCATTTGGTGACATGCTTAGAAACCTCTCCCCTATTCTGGGTTCATATAAATCTTCCACCGTAGTTCCTGTGTCATTTCACACCCTGCCCGGGCTCCCCTAAAACTCTGCGTTACCTTGGGGCGCCCGGTGGCTCAGTCGGTTGAGTGCCCGGCTTCTGGTCTTGGCTCAGGTCCTGGCCTCACAGTTGGTGGGATGGAGCCCCGTGTCGGGCTCTGAGCTGGCCGTGTGGAGCCTGCTTGGGATTCTCTCTTTCTCTGCCCCTCCTGACCTCTCTCAAAATAAGAGAATAGACCTAATAAAACACTCACGTTATCTGGGAAGGACCGGACAGACGAGTAGGGTGCACTCCGACCCAGCAGACTCCTCGTGGGCGCGGTGGGCGCCTGGCCTCCCGAGGGGCTCCGCGCGGGGTCCGGGTGTGCTACCCCTGATGACGGGCAAGGGGATGGAGTCACCGTGACCTCACAGCACTCAGAGCCCCGAGGCCTGCCTTCCCACGCTTCCTGTCACCTCCAAGCTCTTCCCTTAGAATCATCTCATGTGATTAAAAGTGCCTTTTATGGTTCTTACAGTTCTTAGTTATGTTGTTTATTCTGAAAACATTTTTGTGACTATTATTCTCTGACTGCTAATGTCAGTTTACATACTTACTGTTAGTTTGCTCATTACAACGGCTCTCGTTTCTACGTTGGTTGGAAACACGGCGCTTGGACGGGCTCTGTGTGCCGTGGGCTCTGCCTCTCCATGTGGGTGGCCCCAGCCCAGCTTACTGGGGGTCTTTTCTAAGGCACAGAAATTCAGCAGAGCAGGGGCACAGCGGGGAGCACCTGGCATGCTGACGAGGGCCCTAAATTTCAAACCTGTCCCCCTGTGCGGGGATTTGATGGACAGCCTCTGCGACAGGTCCTCCCGAGTCTGTGGGTTTCCAGGCAGTGGAGAGCTGGCCTCTCTGGCGCTGTAGATGATGGCCCAAGCCTCACCTGGTGGGCACTGCCCTGCAGCGTGGCCTCCCCCATGGACGAGTGGCAACGGTGTGGCCCCTGCAGCCGAGGGGCTCCTCTGGGAGGCCAGCCAGGACTGCGCGCTGCCCCTGGCCGCATCCGGGGCTGGGCCACCTTGCTCTGAGCCCCCGGGCCTGGCAGAGAAAGGGACAGTGGCAAGGCACAGAGGGGCAGGTGGCCCAGGCCCTGGGCAGTTCCCACACGTGAGTGGGAGGGGCCTCCTGGAGGCTGCTCAGCCCAGTTGGCCGGGCCCGTGCAGGGTGGACTCTTCCGGTCTGGGGCCGGCAGAGGGGCCGGGAACTGGCACTTCGGACAGCCGTCGGGGCCATGACGGTGCTGGGCTGGGGGCTGAGACGCAGAAATGCTAATTTGGAGGTTGGGTCTCTATCCCGAGCTGTCGCTGTCTTTAATCATATTTCGGATAACAGCTCATTTTTCTTGAACTTTCCTTATATGATTTTAAAAGTGAGGTGTATGTTAGAAATATTTCTTTTAAATTCCTTTGGGAAGAACTTCTTAAGCCTGGTAGTTAATTTCCTTAACTATTTAAACTGAAAGTTATCCATTTTCTTCCTTCTGACTATCTTCCTTGTAAGGTGAGTTAGTACCAGGGCTCGTGTGATTTGAGGCACTTAAATGGATCCCCAAAACAGAGAGAAAGACCCGGGTCGTGGACGCGAAGTCCTGTGGCTCTCTCCATCTTTCTTGTTCCTTGAACAAGTCGGTGAGTTGGGCAGAGAAGTGGAATTAGGGGTCTGACTTGTATCCAGGGCAGCGTCGGTTCTGCCCCAGCAAGTCACAGCGGCCGTGGGCGGATCGGGACCTTTGGAGTGTGAGCTGAATCCTGCAGATGGAATTCTGGATAAAAACATGAGTCAAAACATCAATGGCCAATTTATCATTTGCTCGCTTGCTGGGGAAAGGCCAGCTTCATTTGGAAGCGCTTGCTCGTTTTCTCAATCATAATTACTGTGTTTTGTAATGCACACATCGTATGATTTATTTAAGGGTAAATTTATTTCAAATAACTGAATTTGAATGTGAATCGAGAGCAGCCTTGAAGGGAATGATCTCAAAGATCTGCCCAACAGACGGCTTGTGTGGACGTAGCCGCATCGAGCCAGACGCAAGCAGTTCCAAGCTCCACGTTTTCTCCTTCTAACTCCGGAGGCTGACCTGTGACCCTGGCCTTGATGAGGAGGGGCCGACCCAGTTTCTGGGCCCCAAACTCCCGCATCCTATCTCTCCCACCAGGTAGAAGGCGGCCTTTCTGCTTGGACACAGGCGTCTACGGTCACCGAGGCTCTTTGCTGGACCAGCCTCCAGCCTCCAGCCCAGGAGGGAACTCTGTCCACCCCAGCCATGAGCCCCAGGCATGTTCTCCATCCTGGGGCAAGTGGAGAGCCTCCCTCAGGCATCCATACTCTCCCATGTCCCTTTCCTGTCCCACAACCTCCAGCCTTGGGGTCAGGCCAGGCCCCGGCACGACGAGGCTCAGGACACATCCACGAAGTCAGCCGATGACCTCCATGAGATGGAAAGCTCTGGTGCCTTCCCGCCGCCTCCTGCCCGCAGCTCTGGGCTTGGCAGTTACTCCGTCTTTGGGTCTGGGAGTATTTTCAGATTCCTCAATTCTATGGAAACACAAAGGCTCGGGCAGGGAGGACTGTCAGGCACGCTGCGCGGACTTGGGTCGAGCCGGACGTTCCAGGTCACCCACCTGTGCGGTCACTCCCCTCACACAGTGTCTCCTCTCACCCTGCGCTCGCTGGCCACATGAGGTCGGCCCCCCACCCCCCCCTCCAGGGAGGCATTTGGAGGAAGAGGAGAGTGGAGGAGGCCCTGCCCCCGGCCCTGTGGGACACGTGCTCGGTGCCACAGGCCGAGTCAGAGGCCCAGCCCCCAGCCCCCATGCCCGCCGTCCCCCCTCAGCAGGCCTGCCGCGGCCCAGTGACCTTCCTCTGCTTCTGCTGTAAGGCTGGCAAGTGCAAGCCAGGGCCGCACCCCTGCCAAGCTCCGGGCACCTTCCCGGCAGACGGTCCCCACGTCCAGGCCTCGGGAGGGGCACCCAACGCCTGGGGATCGGCTCTCCCGCATCAGGGTGTGGGCTGCGTTCATGCCAGTGGACCCCTGTGCCCTCAGCCACAACCCAGGCTGGGGTCGGGTAGGGGACCGGTACCGGGGTCGGGGCACGGACCTGGCCCCGCACCTGCCCAGCCTGGCTGAGGCCGACTCGTTGACATGCGGCCAGTCCGTGGAGGGCACTTACTGGCCAGCCGCACTCGGTCAGGCACCTCCCGGGAGCCTGAGAGTGTCCCCGTCTTCCGCAGACGTCCCGGGTCAGGCCCGAGCCATGAAGATGTGCCCCCTAACGGCAGGACGAGGCCCGTGGGGGCAGCTCTGAGTGGGTCCGGGAGGGGGAGGCCGCCGCTGGGGAGCCTC
Source organism: Helogale parvula (assembly GCA_004023845.1). NCBI lineage: Eukaryota > Metazoa > Chordata > Mammalia > Carnivora > Herpestidae > Helogale > Helogale parvula. The sequence goes on from PJEM01009681.1 coordinate 10,956, forward strand.
AGGGCCATCCGCAGGGTTTGTGGCCGCTCATGACTTGGGCGAGTGGAGGAACCAACGTGAGCAGCGTATCTCCCTCTGGGGCTCATCGGCTCCCTGTCTGTGTCCCCGTCTGTGCCCCTCTGGGAGTCCTGACCCCCAGCAAGGGGGCGAGATTCAGAACTGCCCACGCCTGGTGGATTCTGTGGGGCCAGCCTTCTTTGGTCCCTGTATCACCACCCCTCCAGGGCCCTCCCTCCTCCCTGCCGGCCCCCCTCCCCCGCCCCCCGGGGTCCTCCTGGCAAACCTGACCGTGGAGCACAGGTGTGACTGTCCTCCTGGGTAGAGCAGGCACCCGCAGCCACAACTCTACAGAGGAACTCAAAACACACTCATGAAATCTGAGCCACCATGTTGTCCCAGGTGACACACAGCTCTGCATTGGCACGCGTGATGAAAGTGACACAGCCCTGCATCCGCACACGTGATGAAGGTGACACAGCCCCGCATCGGCACGCGTGATGAAGAGCAGCGTGGAGGCAGGCTCTGGAGAGTTTTGCAGAGTGTTAGGTGGTAAAGTATGACTCACAGAGCTACGGTCCTTGTCCCACCGGTGAGGTTTGCAAACATGAGCCAGCCTAGAGTAGATTTCCGCACCCCACGTGTGGGTCCTGGACCCCGAGGTTACTGGGGGCGCCCAGGAGGCCCAGCTGCCCCGAGACCCAGAGTGAGCTGGGACATCCGACCTGGTGGTTTTCTTTTACAAACTCAAGACAAACAGCTGGGACTCCTCTCCCCGGGGGAGTCCTGTGAAGACGGGACGGGTGTGTGCCCAGCCTGGAGACGCTGCGGGCAGCAGACGCCCCTCCCCCCAGGCCCCGCCCAGTGACCCTGAGCGCAGCTCACCGTCTGCTTCATCAACATCCTACTCACGTTTTCGTTAAATGATGTTTTAATAGTCACCGTGAATCCTGCATTTTGTTTCCTGTTGCGCTACAGCCATTTGTTCATGGCGACCATGACGGGGCCATGTCGGCGCTGTGTAGACACGCCGCTCGCTTCTGATCTCAGAGGCTGAAGGCGGTCGCGGTGTGTGTTGGTACATGCGCCCTCTCTCAGGTGGGGACTTCCTTTCCGTGACGAGCTTGTGGGGAGTTTTCTGTGATGATCTGTGAATTTTCTTTTCAATTTGTTAACATGGTAGATTGCACTGATTAATTTTTGGGTTTTAAACTAATTTTGCATATGTGATAAACTCCGTTTGGTTATAACATATTATCATTTTTGGATCTGTTGTATTTGATTTGCTAAAATTTTGTTAAGAATCTTTGTATCTGGGGCGCCTGGGTGGCTCAGTCGGTCAAGTGGCCGGCTTTGGCTCAGGTCATGATCTCATGGTTTGTGGGTTCGAGCCCACATCGGGCTCTATGCTGACTGCTAGCTCAGAGCCTGGAGCCGGCTTCATATTCTGTATCTCCCTCTCTGTCTGACCCTCTCCTGCTTGTGCTATCTCTCTCTGCCTCTTAAGAATAAATTTAAAAAGAAAAGAATCTTTGTATCTATATTCAGGAGAAATGTTGGTTCTTATAATATCTTTTGTGTACGGTTTTAGCCTCAGTATAGTGCTGCCCTAATAATGTCTGCATCTTTAAGATTTTAGTATCTGTAAAATCTGTAGTGATGTCTCGTTCCTGCTACCGCTAAGTTGAGTCTTTTTCCTGATCAACGTAGCTAAAGGTGTATCAATTTTATTGATCTCAGAATGCCTGGTTTGGGTTTTTTGATTTTCATTGATCTTTTTCCATTCCTATGCCATCCTTTCTGTTCTTGTCATTACTTTTTTATTCTAACTTTGTTTTCATGTGCTAACTTTTACTAGTTCCTTAAGGCAGAAGAGGTCACTAGTTTAAGATATTTCTTCTTTTGTCATATAGGTATTATGTCATTGTAAACAGTAAACATCCTGCTTACGCTGCACGCCACATGTTTGCGATGTTGTCCTAGGTTTTAATTCAGTTCAAATATAAATTTATTAACTTTTTCCTTTAGGTTTATTCTTTGGAAACCCCGACTTTGAGTGTTTTGTTAAGTTGATAAATATTTAAGGATTTTTCAGGTGTTGTTTCTGTTACTGATTTCTGGTTTAATTTCATCCGGTTTGAGAACACAGAGCACGGAGGCAGGGTACAGTCTGATCTGGAGGCCGGTGTGTTCTGTCCCGAATGTGGTCCGCGTCAGTGCTCCTGACGCAGAGGCCGGCGCTCTGCCGGTGCTCCTGGGGCCAAGACGTCCGTCCGCGCCGTGCTGTCTGGATTCCTGCTGTTTTCTCTCCGCTCGCTCCAGAGTTATTGGTGGAAAGATGTTTACATCTCTGATCAGCACTCCATATTTTTTCTCCTGTAGTTTCATCGGTATGTACTTCCTATTATTAGATGCATGAATGTTTAAGGTTTTTCTGTGGTTCTTGGTAGACTGAAGACCTTTATTATTATGAAATGATTTTCTTTTCCCTGGTAATATTCTTTCCTTTGAAATTTACTTTGTCTGATATAAAGGCAACCAGCTCAGTTTTCTCTGGTTAGAATTTGCAGGGTGTATGTTTTCCATCCTTGGTATTTCAAGCAGGTTTTGAGATGGGATTTTTAGGTTTTGCTTTTTATAATTTTTAAAAATGAAGTCTGCTTTTTGATGGGGGTATTTAGATCATTTGTACTTTTTGCGATTATTGATGTGGTTGGCTTTAAACTTTTCCTATTGCCTTTTAAAAATTTTTATTCCGTGGCGCACCTGGGTGGCTTGGTCAGTTAAGCATCCAACTTCGGCTCAGGTCACGATCTCATGGTTTGTGAGTTCGAGCCTCACATCGGGTTCTGTGCTGACAGTTCAGAGCCTGGAGCCTGTTTGTGACTCTGTGTCTCCCTCTCTCTCTGCCCCTCCCCTGCTTGCACTCTGTCTCTCTCTTTTTGTCTCAAAAAATAAATAAATAAAATAAATTTTATTCTTTTAGTTTTTTGTTCTCTTTTCTATGTTGTCTTTTCCTACTTTGTTTCAGATCATATGTTTTTATACCATTTTATATCTTTTGTTAGCTTCTCAAACATAATTACTCACTTCAGTGGTGCCTTTAGGATTATAACCTGACCACTGACCTCCCCCTGCCGCACCACGCCGTGCACGGTGCAGGAACCCGTCCCCCCTTGGCCCGCGCGCTGTCGCCGCTGCAGGCTGTATTTCCACGTAACGCGCGGACACTTCACGTCACTGTTACTATTTTTCTTCAGCCAGTTATCTTCCAGGAGAGTAAATAAGTCATTTATAACTAACTCTCAGGATGCTCTTTATTTCTTTATTTTGGTCTAGGTTTCTACCTCCTGTCATTTTCCTTTTTAGAAGACATCCTTGGTCTATTGCCTAGGCATATTTTTCCTCTTACATATGCCTGAAGCAGGCTTTATTTTGCCTCCATTTTTGTAAGATATTTTTACTGGATATTTTCATGTTTTATGTGTTGTTTTGTTTTTCAGAATTTCAAAGATGTCACTTCACTGTCTTCTGGTTTGAACTTTTAAGATGAAAAATCTGCTTATGTCTGTTCCACCTTCAGACTGTGTGTCTTTTCTCTGGCTAATTGTAAGATTTTGGTTACGATACACCCAGTGTCCATTTTCTTATGTTTCTGTGCTGGCAGCTTATTGGGTTTTGGACTCTGTGGTCTTACCATTTTCATCAAATTTGGAAAGTTTCAGGTAACTTCTTCAAATATGTTTTCTTTCCCCCACCTTCAGGATCTCAAATAATGTGTGTAGAAGGCTGCTGACATGGGGTCTCTCCCTCTCTCTCTCTCTCTGCACAGTTTCTCTTTTCGGATCTCTACCCTGTGAGCTACAGTTGCTGTGAGCTCCCTGATATCCCAATTCTATTTTTTCAACTCAGAGAAAGCACTGGGGTTTGTCTCAGTTTTCCTCTCTGCACTGATGTCTGGAGTCTGTCTCCAGGCATTAAACGGGTGTGATGTGAGTGTCACCCCATTTGTATTTTCTCTCAGAGAATCCTGGCTCGTGCTCCCGATGTCCCGAGTCTGAAAACTGTCATTTCGCATTTTTAACCAGGTTTTTTCAGTCATTTCAAAGTAAACCCCACTCCTGTGACGTCATCTAAACACAAATCTAGGTTATTTTTGAAGGTGTTTAAACTAGTGCCTACATTCACAGCTCACATCAGACAGATCATGAATTTAAAAACATCTACTGAGCAGCATCGATGTGCCTGACATCACTGCGGGGCTGGGGCTACAGCAGTGAGTGAAACAGACAAACATGCCTTCTCAGGTGGAGCTTTTTCTCCATTCAGTGTAGACGGACAGATAAACTGCATCCCGTGTCTGACGGTAGTAAGTGCTCTGGATGGAAATGAAGAGATGAGTTCGAAACAAGGTCTTCCAACAGTTGCTATGTTGTAGGAAAAGGCAGCGGCGGGGTCCCTGACGGATGTCCCTGGAGTAGCCTTGAGCAGCCAGGACACCTCTCGTCTCTGCAGATCACGCAGGGCACAATGACGCATGGTGGAAGTGAGCTGATACACGTGCTGCTGGCTGAAAACGTGGGCGTCAGTGGAGGCTTGAACTCTGTCTGCTATTCCTACTTTTGCTGTTTCAATGCTATTGAGCTTGAGTAGATAAAAGCTGATTCTGAAGTGTCCTGGAGCACTTTTTCTAATCTTTGAAATCTTAATATTCTCTGTAGTAAAATAAGAATAATAATGGTCTCTACCGTAGAGGGATTTCAGGTAGATCAAAGATGATAATATATGTAAAGGCCTAAGAACTGTGCTTGGTGCAAGTTCACAGGTGATAAAGACCCATTGGGTGTTTGATATCATGGTTATCACCACCACCACCACCACCACCATCACCAACACCATGACCATCATCACCACCACCACCACCATCACCATGACCATCACAATCACAATCACCACCATAACCATGACCATCACCACCACCATCACCAATATCATTACCATCACCACCAACACCGTTATCTACAGCATCACCATCACCAACATCATCACCATCATCACTATCACCAACACCATCATCATCATCACCACCACCATGACCATGACCATCACTATCATCACAATCACCACCATCACCACCATCACCACCAACATCAACACCACCACCACCATCACCATTATCAACACCATCACCACCACCACCACAACCACCACAATCACCACCATCACCAACACCATTACCATCATCACCACCACCACCACCATCACCATCACCAACACCACCATCACCAACACCATCACCATCATCATCATCACCACCACCACCAATATCATCATCACCATCACCACCACTGCCACCACCATCACCACCATCATCATCATCATCACTATCACCAACACCATCACCATTACCATCATCACCATCACCACTACCACAAACATCAACATCACCAGCACCACCACCATTACCACCACCACCATCATCACCATCACCACTATCAACATCACCACCATCACTATCACCATCATCATTCCCACATTATTACCATAACAGCAGCATGATGATTTCCTTTATTATCAAGACTATTGCCACTTCACCAAAACATCACCACCACCCCTGTCATCACCATTACTGTCATCACAGTCACCATCATTATTGCAACTACTATCATTATTACCACCATCATCAACACCATCACTGTTTCTACCACCTTTATCATCACCATCAGCATCAGCGTCATCGTCATCATCATTACCAGCAGCAGCAGCACCACCACCACCACCATTACCACTACCACCATCAACATCGCCATAATCATCAGTTTCATCACCTACATTATCACCATCACCAAGACCAGAATGTACTTACTCCTGAAAAGACCTCCTCGCTGCTCTGGATATTTCAACATCTTTACTATCATTTGTAGAGGAACAGCTGAGTGACACGAGCTCCCATCCAGAGGAGGAAAATGAGAAGTCAGTGGGCTGGGTGATAAGTTCATCCTTCCATTATGAAAAGTGAACAAAAACCTTAATTTCAGACTCTAAGAAATGACTTCTTCCTATAGACAGTCCTAGTTACATGTAGAGCTCCCTACTGTTTCTAATTCCACTCTTAAATTCATAGCTAAAAGTGATTCTACGAGCACCAAAGTGGAATGGATTTCCATTTCAATCATGTTATTGGATGACCAGGTCTACAAGAGTTGCCGATGTTAATGCGTCAAACCCAGCGCCGCAGAAGTGGATGTGGAGCATGCGTCTCTACTTCTCATCACTGTCTTTCCAAGTCAGAGTCAGACTCTGGCTACTCCAAGTCTGTTTCTGCCCAATTTTAGGCTTATTCCAATTTTACAGTTTTTATTCATATATCTGCTTTGACAGAATTTCTTCACAATTTTTAGACATTGGGGAACGGTACTGTCTACATTTCTCCATCTTTAAGGATGAGTAAAAACCAGGTTTTTCTGGTCTGATTTAGTGGTTTCTTATAACAATTATTAAGTTATGTTCCAGTTACATTTTCTGGTTCATGAGATCAATAGCATAGAAGGTAAGCTCAGATTATTATTTTAATTATTGTGTCCATTGGGAAAAAATTAGATTGATTGAGTTAAGTCAGAGCTGGTCAGTTATCAATTAGTTGGGAAATGTAATTTATATAGTCTAGTAGTTACAGAAGAACTAACTACCCTAGCATTTCCCCCATCCTGTCTTGAGATAAAATTATTGGTATTGAGATGTGGTTGTGCAGCCAAAGACCCAATAGTATGTTGAAAAATTTTTTATCATGTCTCAAGGGGTCTGAGGTATCCATTATACTTTTCTGAGTTTCTGTGCTGGTGTGGCGGGTGTGCGGTCAGGAATGAACCGACTTCTCCAGTCTGCACATAGATGTACACAGAGCATCTGCATGTGTGCTATTTTGTACACTAATAAAGTATTGGCTTCACAGCCTAATCTTCTTTTCCTAATATTTTTAAGCCAACACAGGAGTTGAATAAATTTAAGAAACGCTCTATATTTTTCTAATCCCCCTTAATCCTTCCCTCCAGACCTTCTATAGTGGAAATGATGTCAGAGAGACATGTGCTCCAGGACTGTGGGTGAGAAAATTAAGGGTTGCTTTAGGTATATCCTGAGCTGGTTCCATTGCTCTTAAGCCTTTTTTCAGGGTATTGAGGCTTTTCCAGTATTGCCTAAAAACCAGTCATTTCTTGTGTTGAGAGATTGTGGCTCAGGACGTCCCGAGCCACACCCCATGGCTCTCCTGCATGACGCCATAAGCCCACGGCGGTGAGTTCCTGTTTTGGAGGGTGAACTTCTGCAACAACTTCCTAACATTCTGTGCTTAATATTTTAGATTTTTTTTCCCATGATTAAAATGCTCCTGAGCCAGGGCTTTACTTCACAGAGGTTTGCTTTTCCAAAGCTCAGAGGTGCCCAACTCACCGTGTGCAAAAGAAAATGGATAACAAAGCACTATAATTAATGTGAAAATTATAAAATTTTAACTGTGGTTGATGGGCTTTGGTTAAGAATCAATCACTGTCCCTTAACTCTGTGATGAGTCTGAGAATACATGAAATAAAACACCACCAAAGATACTCATGTAGGAAGAGCCAGTTGGATGGGAAGACTTTTGATTTATTGAATGCCAGATAGGATCGGTCCGATACAGCGTCCTGGGGCTCTGTGAGCCTATGGTATTTGTGTGATGAAGGTTATGCCTGCACTCATAACATTTCATATTCCGATCTGTACTCAATCATCTCCCTACACTGTGAGGCTTGGATTGATAAACATATTAATTATAAAAAGAATTCTTCCACGGCTGGGTGATGAGCTGTTTCAGGGGCAAACCAGATCACAGGAGGGGGAGTCTGTGCAAGCCGCTCCCAGCAGGAGACAATTTCCTCTTGGGTGCAATTTTCTAAAGATGGAAAAGTGGGGCGAGTGGGTGGGCAAGAGCCCACCGTTCTTTTTATTTTTATTTATTGGTTAGTTATTTAGTCCATAGTTGTATATACGTAAAGTCAAAGTTACAGTAACGTTCACTCAGGAAGAGTTTTCCCTTATCCAGTGCCCCCACTGCCTTTGTGAGATGCCAGGGGCACGTCCTGGTCCTGTGTCAGCTCCTCTCCTGGTCTTTGTCTCCGAGCCGCCTGCGCTCTGTCCGGCTGAGCCTGGCCGCTGGAGGGTCCCGGTCATCTGTCCATGGAGCCTGGTTGATTCTGAGAAGTCAGGGCTCTGTCCCCCCTGTGGTGCTCAATCTGTGGTCCTGCCCAGGCTTCTTGGTCCCAGAGCATCACGGAGCTGGGAGCCCCTGTGGCCAGGATGGCAAGGGGGAAAGGGCCCCCATATGCGCAGACCCCCGAGCCAGCCCCTTCTCACCCGTCTGCGAGCCTGCCCAGGCCATCTAGAGGTCCACATGGCCCCACGGGGCTGCAAACATTTCTGAGCACAGGACGTTGTGTGAAGGCCGTCACCTTCTTGGGCCCTAAAATTGGCTCCTTAATCTCAGCCGTACTTTACATTTATTCCTGCTCATCTCACTCGGATGGGTTTCCGCGTGTTTCTGAATGTGTCGTGTGCCTGCTTGTGTAGTGAGTGTGTAGAACAGGGCACGGCAGGGCCGTCCCGTGGGGTCTGTGTGGGGGATGCCCCACCTGTGACAAGGACCCGACCTTGTCCCTGGCCAGGTGTGGTCCACCTAACCACGTGCTGTTCCACCGGCAAGTCCACCGAGTCGTTGATAAGCTCGGTGGATGACCCGACCCACCGTCTCCCTACCTGCACACCTGGGAGCTCCCTGGATGGGAAACGCGAATACAAGAGCCTGGTGTGATGGCGTGAGGGGCTCCCGGGCTGGGGCCACCGTCCCCTCCTCTGCGGAACCCAACTCAGGGCGCACAGACCGTCCACGAGCCCTTGAGTCTGGACGTGTCCTATCTGGCCACTCGGAGACAGCTATCAACAAATTCCTATACACAGGGGTGTGAAAGAGAAGAGACGGAAGTTTCTGGAGTGTGGTGTGATGTAGCAGCTCACCTGTGCCGGCGGTCTTAGCCTCATGTGTTGATTTCACAGGTACCAGCCCCTCGTACCAGGAACAGGGCGGCAGGGATCTGCGGAGGGCGGGGAGGGGGCCTCGGGTGGAAATCCACTGCCATGTCCGCGTCCGCTGAGCCTCAGCCCAGGTGAGTTCCAACCTCCACCTCTGCGGACCTATCGGCCTCACGGCATGTGTGGCCAGGATGCAGCTTCTCCCTTTGGTGCTTAAAACACCATCAGAAGCCCCCAGGAGCTGGGGAGGCCGGCCGCCGTCAAGTGCTCACGGCCGAGAAGAGCACTTCGGTGTGAGCCCACGGCACCTTTTTGCTCCCTTTCCGCTGCAACGTGGTGCAGTGTCCCCGAGGCGGGGAGGGGCAGGCTTTCCCGCGTAACGGACAGGCCCTGCCAGTTAGGCATGGCCCTCGATTTCCTGGGTCTAGTCCTGGGGCTACCGAGCATCCATAATTCCTGCCCTCTCTCCTTGTCCCCCGAGACTGATGGCACACGTCACCTCTCGTACGAGGACATTTACATGAAAACCACACTTCTGTCTGCATCCCATTTTCTCACTGAGCGGGGGAAGCGACCCTATTAAATCAAATTATATGTGACTTTTAAAACTTCCCTTTACAGCATTCAATTGGAAATCTGAATCTTATCATAATACATTGCCTTTTTATGAGTAAATTGACTTTGTCCCTGGGGGGTTTCCAGCCTCCCTCCCACACCAGGGGAGAGAGAGACCCACGGCGCCTCCAATGCCCAGAACGCTGGCGGAGCTGGAGGGAGGAGGCCGGGAAGTCCCCTGCCCCAGCACCTGGCCCCAGCTGGCCCCAACCAGGCTCCTCCCCCTCCAGCCTGCAGCGCGGTGTGGCCGTGGGGCGTCCGTCCACCGCAGGAGCCAGGCATCGCGCCTTGTGCGCCCAGGTTCTGCAGCATCAGCAGGTCTGGGCGATTAGGTGGGAGGTGGCCTGAGGGCCGTGCTGGCCAGAGGGCCAGGAGCCCCCCTCGCCGAGCCCTGCGGCCGGGATGGCGAGCACTAGCACCGGAGGGGCTACCTACCCTCACTGGACCCAGAGACCCACCGGACGTAGCTCCCCCACGGAGGCCACCGAATCTACTCCCGCTGGGAACATTCTGGAAGGTGTCTTCAGTGACTGTATGCAGCTTTGAGAAGTTATAGTAAGCCAGAGGCCATCCGCAGTGAGTGAGCACCCAGTGCAGGTGTGCTGAGAGGCCGAGTCTCCTTGCTTGGCGGGGTTCCAGGGGAGACTTGGGCCAACGCGGTGGATCTGACTCATAAAGGAGCTTCTCGGACGCCCCTGGGGGCCGGAGTCGCTCGGCCGCCATGCAGGACCGGTCGCATTAGCGCCAGGGGGTTGGAAACAAAATACACTGCGGTATGCAGGGGATTCTGAGGGCCCTCGTTTTTCTTAATTTAGCTTTTTTAAAATTTTATCCTTCCCCACCCTTCGGAGGACCGTCCGTCCACCCAGTCCCACACCCTCATCTCTGGAAAGTGGGTGAAGTTAGCACAGTATCTAGAACTTGGAATTCAGTTTAGAAAGTTGATTTCGCCTCCTTCCTCCTGCTGGGGCCCTGACTCCACGCGGATCTCTGCCGTCCCCCTCGGTGGAGCTCCCGGGCGGGGCCCGAGAGTCTGCCTTTCCTCTATCTTCCCGCCACCCCTCTGCAATGTCTCCCCCCCTTGTCCTGACCGCAGCTCTTCCCAAGGGGCCCCTCCCACACCGAATGACTCCCCCACCTGCCCCCTGGGGCATATTCAAGCCCACAAGCGCTCGCAGGGTCCTGTCTGTAAATGGCATTTGTGACTCGAAGTCATGAATGAGGCTGTTCTGACCGGCAGGGTGAGAACGAGTCCGTGTAGCACAAGGTGCTTCCGAAAATTCTATCTGCGTCGTCACGTGCAGCCAATCCACCGGTAATGACCTCATCGTCATGTGATCAAGTATATCTTATCATCAGCATGATCAGCAAGATCACATTATGGAAAAGTGATGCCGTGTAATTCTTCCTAACGGTTGGGCTGTGTGAGGATCCAGTGGCAGCCGGTGGCAGGGGGCGTGCCCACGTGTCCCCGTGGCTGACGCAGCGGGGCTCTGATTCCCGCCACGGAAGGGTTTGGGCCCGGCCCCTAATTTCATAGACTTACCTTTAAAGTGTGACTCCTAGATTCCCGCACTTCTTGCCTCTCTGTTGTGCACATTCTACGTCACTGTCCTGGCCAGTCCAGGCGGGATCTCCTCCTTGGCTTTGGTCCCACGGGTAGGGCCGGTGCGGGTCTGGGTGTGTCTGTGCACACCTGTGGGTGCGAGAGGAGTGCGCCAGGGCCCGCTGGCCAGGGGTGGGCATGTTTTGAGGAAGAAAACCAGAGGCCTCCTACGATGCACTCTAATGTCAGCCCGCTTGTGGGAGGCTCAGGAGAGTCAGGTGAAGCTCTCGGGCGACGGACCCACATCCACCGATGCCCTCAGGTCACCTGTGCCTCTACACAGAACACCGGAGCCGGGCCAAGGCCGAAGGCAGACGGCCACCTGCCCACACACGCGTGCGTCCGTCCCGGGCTGGGCCCCAGGCGCTTGTGGGGCTCCCCACCCAGGACACGGCCTCCCCGAGGGTCAGTGCGTGCAAGCCGGGGCTCTGTGTGTCTCCCCTTTGGGTTGACCCCGTGCAGAAGGGCGTGATTGTGTTGGTGATTTTACCCGAGTGTAGTCCTGCACGTTCAACCCACGAGTCACACTTGTAACGTCAACAGAATCAAAGCTGTCCCCAGACACGGACGTAGGAGACACTGCGGTGCCTGTGTCTCACTTGAAATCCTCAAGGCTGATAACCGCAGGCATCTAGAAGTTTCTACCGGGATGCACTCCTAATTATTCTAGTTAGTTGTTAGCCTGGATTATTTGGAGGCTGAGGCATCTTCCGTGTGACCGGTCCGAGTCCCGCGGCACCCCCGGGAACGGCCTGTCCTCAGCTCCCACGGCTGGGAGCACGGAGGTCTGACGGCTAGCTGGGCCCTGCCTGTCTCACTATTCACCAGCGGCTTTCTTCTCCCCTTGGTTTATAGGGGTCAAATGTTTTAGTTCAAAAAGTGTGACTTTCGGTACAAAGCCATCCTGAACAATTTGGACCCGGGATCCCTGACCCTGCTCTTTCGTGGGAGCCGGAGCCCCTTTCAGCCAGGCCTCCACTGGCCGCTTCGCCGACATGCTTCGCCGACCCTGATAGCTCCCTGTTACCAGCTACCATTTAGCATCTGAGCCAGGAGCTGGAGGAGAGAAGGGAGAAGAGTGTAAATTATACGGAGCAGCGGGAACAAAGGTTTTATTTCTCCCGAGCACAGCCCTTTGATAGGAAAACGGGGGAGACAAATGTGTCGCTAATTTAATTAAGTAGTATGGGATTTCAGGGTCCGCAGATGCCGTTTAGAACGGGATTAATCAAGAGCAGGTGACGAGAGTGAAGAGCCACACACAATGTTCGAGCTTTCAACAATCCGGCACAGTCGAGCGGAGTCAAGCGCTCTTCAGAGCAGGACACAGTTTTGCTGCTAATCCAGATCTCCCTCCGCTTTCTTCCTACAGCCCTCCGCCTGCTCCCGGGAGGCAGGCCACTTTTCCTATTTTCTCGCTGGGTGGAGACACCCAAAGCGGGGGGGATCGAGGGGCCGTTGCGCCCGGTGCTGTGTCACTCTCCGCACGACCTCTCCCACAGAGAGCAGGTGCCCCGGGGACTTCACGGCCTCCTTTCCGGGACCTTCGTCCCCGATCAACATCAACAGCAGTCAGGGCCATCCTGTCTGCGTGGAGGACACCCACCGTGTGTGAGGCGGTGTGGAAGGGGGCCCCGCACTGAGGGGGCAGGGCCAGGTGGAGGCAGCGTCCAGAGGGGTGTGCGTGCGCCGCAGGGGACGTGGAATGTCCCTGCACGCGCTGTGTGAGCCCGGCTGAAGGAGGGGAGGGCCCTGCGGGTGTGCAGGGCGCCCAGCCCCCATGAGCCCTCGGGGGGTGGGGGGAGGTGACTCAGGACTGAACACCTCTGGGGGAGGCCAACTCGCTTCACTTCCAAACTGCCTTACTGGTTTGTGTGTGTGTGTGTGCGTGTGTGTGTGTGTGTGTGAGACTCTTACCCGGACCGCCCTCCCCCGACCCCGGAGCCCCTGGAGCACTCCACGGCTGTCGGGGCTTGTGAGGGGCGCTCACATCCCGGTTACACCCGCGCCTCGTGAGGCCGGGGGGTCGTTGGGCTTAGATCGTGTCCACATTCTGGGCGTGCAGACCCTCGCAGTGACTGGTGGCTGGTGTTGTGCATCACAAGGCAGTTTCTGTCCGGTGTCGGTGATTCAGCTCAGACGCCCGCCCCACAGCCAGCGCACGGCACACACAGGCCTCCTGAGCCCCCAGGTCTGTGGCGGTTTCCTGGGGGCCATCTGAAATGAGGACATGTTTAAGGAAAGGGGCGCAGGCCCTGCACGCCGGCGGTGCTTGGCCCGGGCACGTCCCCCTGTCAGGGGGTCACAGACGGTGCCTGAGAGGACGGGGCACGCTCTCGCCTCCCCCGCGGACGGCGGACGGCTCCCAGCATAACCCCGGGGTCACTCAGCATGGCTCCGAGGCGGGTCTCACAGCTAAGCCCGAGTGCCTGGGGAGCTCAGGACCCCCGCCCCCCACACCCGCCACGGGACCCAGCAGAGGCTCGAGACGCCAGGACCAGTGTCAGCTGGTCCCCGCTCCGTGGGCGTCCCCTGAGGGCGGGCGCGTGGCATGGTCTCCTTCCTGTCCTGAGCCCAGGGCCGCCTCCCTGCCCCGCCAGCCCCTGCCTCTCCCCAGCAGCCGGACTTACAGCCGGCCGGCCGGACTGAGGGGGTTGAACACGAGGGCCGGGCGTCTCCACTGCCAGCCGGGCGCCCCCTCCCCGCGCAGCGTCCCCTGAAGCAGTCTGGCTCCTGGTGCATTCGGACTCGAAGCTGGTGGGTCCCAGGCCCACGCCTTGCTTTCCTTGAAAGGGGGTGCAAAGAGCAGCAGGCAGTCAGGGCTTGGGTCTCAGCTGTGTCCCCACTGAAACAGGCCTGCCAGGAGGAGGGGCTGGGCGCCAGCCAGGCGCGTGTGGGTCCAGGCCCATTTCCCCCACAGACATGTTGGCCAAGTTCTTGGACATTCCAGGCCTCAGTGGTGGGCCAGGCCTGCCACGCTGCCCTCCGTCTGGAAACCCGGCCATGATGACTTGGGCTGTGCTGCTGAGGGCTGCGGGCCAGTCAGCGTGCATCCTGGGGGGCACAGACCGCCAGTGCACGCCCAGGGGGAGCATGGACCAGCCAGCGCGCATCCGGGGGGAGCACGGGCGAGCGGCGCAGCCAGAGCCCAGCCCTCAGGCGCGCCGTCCTCATCTGGAGGACCCGGGACGGGACCTGGGCTGACTTGGTGGACCTGGGTTTTCCGGTGGCGGGGACACCTCGTGGAGCAGAGCTGTGCACCTGTCTCCCTGTGACTCACGGGGCTCGCCCGCAGTCACACGGGGAGTGGGCGCCGTGCTCCCTGGAAGGACACAGTGGCTCCACAGGGACAGGAGCGGGGCGGCCAGTCTCCAGGGGCTCCAGGCAGACCGTTGAAGGGCCCCAACGCCTCTGCCTGTTCCCCGGCCGTCCGGTGGCCTGCTGGCCGAGAAGCGCCTACCAGAGCGCATCCTGCGGAGGCAGAGGGTGCAGGTAAAGCTGGTCTGGCCGGGAGTCTCCGCCCTTACGCTCTCGCCCCCTGGAAGCCCCTCCCCAGAGCGGATCCTCGTTTGTGGGTGGGATTTTGGCTCCAGCTCTGTCCTTCCGGATTTGCAGCACCAGGCGCAGAGAGGACCTGACTCCAGACCTGGTTGTCCCGTGTGACCTGTGAGCCCAGGGGGGACGCTCAGCCGCCGGCCCTGCCCCCTCCCTGCGGCGAGGAAGGCGCCTCCCGGAGCTACCAGCACCCGGACCCCCAGGGAGAAGGGCTGGATGCGTCTGGGGTACTGGGTTACGCCCACCGTCTCCACTCGGGAGTTGAGAGCAGATTTTCCCCACAATCTAGGACTTATTCCTCGGCAGGTTTTATTTTTTTCATTTTTCTTCTTAACAGACTTAGAACCTTTTAGTTCTGAGTGATGCTTGTCATAATCACACACGAGTTGGAGAATTGTGCTTCCCTCCAAGCCAGCGTTGGCGCATGACCAGTTGTTTCACTTGATCTGAAACGGAGTCGCTGGGTCAGGTATGTGGCGGGGGCACGGGCGGCGCTTCCTCTGTCCAGGTCAGGCCCCCGCGGAGTCAGGCGCCCCCCACCCTCTGGCCACGACACCGGGGCGGGACGGGTCTCTGTGCTGCCGGCGGGGACACCACCCTCCAGCTCAGCCCTCTCCTTCCAGAGAGCCGACCGCTAGGGGCCACTCCGTGCTGTGGGTTCGCACCCCCAGGGAGCGGCTCCTCTTTCCCGGGGGTCCGCCTGACCCGGCGGGGGCGGGGGTCGGCGCGTGCCCAGCGGAGGCAGCCTGACGTCAGTCCCTGCAGTAAACAGCACCCCGTCTCTTAGATACGTCTGGGGAGACCCCATCTCCATCTGCAGAATGCTTGAAATATAAATATTTTAATATACAAATCCATGATTTCACTTTCAAATGGCTCAAACTTGGAAGGTTCCGGGTCCTGGTTCAGCAGACAGGCAGGAACAGAGAACGGGCAGGCAAGCTGCTTTATAGAGTGGAATATTCTAGATTCACAACGTAATCACAGAGTAGTATTTCCAAAATGCTTTACGTACAATCGCCTTAAAATTAGAAGCCAAAGTCTTAACTAATGTGTTTTTTACACTAAAGTTTGTTGTAAGACCGAATATCACTTATTTGAGCTCATCTTTAGTTTGGGGTCATGGAAACATTGCCTCCCACCTGTTTGTGTTGGAATCCTGAGGGTTGGCGAGACCACCCCCGGGAGAGAGAGGAGGAGGCACCACGGGCGGCCAGGCGGGAGCCGGGGAGAGCAGGGCTGTGCGCGCAGAGGAGCGGTGATTAATTATAAATGCGTCCACACGGAGAATCTATTATCGGTAGCCCTATAAAATATAAAGGGAGAAATATAGGTTCTTAAAAAAACACAGTGTGTCACTGCTGGAGGGAGAGAATGAGCAGCACTGTTTTTTATTAAACTAATATAGCATTTGATTAAACAGCGAGCCGTGTACGCTTTAATAAGACGGGAATGATGAAGTCGGTAAAAATATTCTTGAATTAGCTGAGTTCGTATTCTTTCCTCAAAACTGTTTCTCAGGTAAAAACTGAAGGGTGTCCGGGGGACCGTGGGCCCCAGCAGCTGCCACGGCCGTGGGCCCGGGGCCGTCAGGGGCCGGCTGGAGGGGCACAGGGACACCCGCGCTCTGTCAGGTCCCCGGGTCTAAAATCACGAGGTCCACGGGGCACCTGGGGGCTCCGGCGGTGGAGTGGCCGATGTCGGCTCAGGGCAGGATCTCCTGGTCCGTGGGTTCCAGCCCCGCCTCGGGGTCTGTGCTGATGGCTCGGAGCCTGGAGCCGCTTCAGAGTCTGTCTCCCTCTCTCTCTGCCCTTGCTTGCACTCTCTCTCTCTCAAAAGTAAATAAACACTAATTTTTTTAAACTACAACCAGTGTGAGCCGCACTCTGACAGAGAGGCGTCAGCCTCTAAGCACGCAGGTAAGAGGGTGAGGCTCCGGGCCGAAGGCATCGCCGGGCGGGGACGAGACACTTAGAGCAGGAAAGACGGCAGAGGCCCGCGTTTCTGCCAATGCCGCCTGACTCGTATTTTCTTCCCTTGGAGGAGGGACCTCGGGTGAGTGGAGGCCACTCGCCAGTGCCCTTCCTCCTGTGCACAAACCCTGTTCCCGACGGGTGAGTCTCCTCCCGCCTGCGGGCTGTGGGGCACGACTGGAGCAACCGAGAGACCTGCCAGCACGCGACCGGGTGAAGCCACCAGCGATGGGCGACTGGAGCGGGGCCAGGGCTCCTGGGAGACCTGAGCTGCGGCCCGTCCAGTCGGCAGCCGGACGCCCTTCCTCCCCGGGCGCCGGGGGAGGCCCCTCCGGCCGTGAAGGCTGACCCCCGGCGCACACTCCTGGTGGGGGACACTCCCGATGGGGGACACGGTCCGGATGTGGGGACATGACACAGTCTGATGTGGGGACACAGTCTGATGTGGGGACGCACTCCTCATGTGGGGACACGCTCCTGCCAGGGTCATTCGGGAGCAGGCACAAGAGGAGGCACAGAGTCTGGAACTCCCTCCCGGGGCGGACTCCAGCAGGAGCAGGTGTGCAGGTGCCCAGGGGCGGCAGCCCTCCGCTCAGGGATGTGACCAGCTCTGGGTGTTGGAGAAAGCCTGGAGGGGAGGGGAGGGGCCCTGGGAGCCCCCTGCGGGGAGGAGGGAGGCCCCGGAGCTGGGGGTGGGGCGGCGGCGAGGCCCCGAGGGCTCCTCGGCGCTGGGGGCCGGCCTGCCTGAGATGGGAACGCAGAGGACACGGAAGGGGCGCCACCTCGCTCCGGGCCGACCCTCCTGACGCCGTGTGCTGTTTGTCCAGGGAAATGTGAGGCCGAGAGAGGCCGTCCGTGCGCCCGCGTCCCGCATGTCGTGGGGGAGGCTGGGGTGCAGACCGGGGCGCCCCAAGGGGACCCCCAGAAGTGGGGGGACAGCGGTGGCACTAAAGGCCGCCCTGACGCTCGTGCACAGAGCTCGGGGATTTAACGGCGTCTGGGGGGGGATGCGTGCCGTCCTCCTCCGGGCGCGTCACATGACCGCGCTGTGTGACATCGCCAGCCCCCCGCCCGGCTTTGTTGGCTTCCACGCATGAGTGGTTTTCCCAGTGCGGTTCCTGGCGGAGCCGGGGAGGGGGCGCGGCGCGGCCCGCGGCCCTTGTTGTGGGCTGTCAGCACGCTGCGGGCCGGAGCCGCTTACAACGGTGTAAAGACCCGTGGCATGTGTTGTGATGCATGAGCCTTTGTCCCCGCAGAACACACGGAAGAAAGAACATTGTTCTACGAGGGGACGATTCATCAGGTTTTTCCCAGAGACTCTTGGGTCAGGTTTTTACAGGCCCATTTGGTTTTCAAATTCCCTTTCCACCTTCCTCCCGCTCAGCGAGCAGAGTCCAAACTTGTCCACAGTCACTTCCCATGTTCTGTGCATGGTCGATGTCCTTTAAAAAGAGGATCTCAAATAAGTCTTTATTCTTGTTTTGTTGGCTCTTATTCCGTGTTTTCATGAACTCTGGCCCCAGCCATGGCAACTGCAAGAAAAATGTTAACAGTGATTGACGGGATTAGAGAAGCAGGGTCCCCGTCCGCATTTCAAACACTTGGGGAACAATGGCGTTTGGTGTGATTGAATTAATGAGAGACCGCGGGCTGTCAGAGGAGCGCCCGCACTTTACATAAACCTGATTATCTCTGCTCGGCAGGGATGGAGAGCCAGCCCAGAGCCCCTCTGGCTCCAGCACCCCGTCCAGAGGAGCCCGCGGCCGCCCTGCGCCCGGCCTGCCGGCCCGGCCCGCGTCAGCACGGCCTGTGCGGGGGACCGGCGCCCCGAAGGGCCCCGCGTCCCGGCCCAGCCCCTCCGTGGGGCTTCTGTCCTCCCTAGGAGCCATTGTTCCGGGGAACGGGCACACATCTCAGCGGCTGGACCCGAGCCGGCGGCCACCGCCCGCCCCGCCCTCGACAGGGGACGCTTGTCCTGACTCTAACACGTATGTGTACGTTGTGTCCGGCTGGTGCCAGGTTAAGCCCCGCACGGGGACAGCGGGCTCGGCCCCTCTGCCGCCCAGACGTCAGCTCGGCTTCCCGAGGTCAGCAGAGAGGTGAGGACAAGGCCGACGGCTTCAGTCCCTGGTGGAGCCAGCGGACGGCCAGCAGCCAGAGCGAGCACCCGCGCAGACGCCCGAGGGTGCGGGGAAGGGGGAAGGGCAGCCCTCCTTGGGGCCACGGGGCCCTCCCCGCAGCACGCAGGGCCACACGCCCGCGCGGGAATCGCCCAGGGCCCGGCCAGGACTCCCATGGCTGACCCGGGGTCTGGAGACCCGTCCGCCCTCCTCACTCGCACTCACACGGCCGGAGGGAGAACGCCACCGAAGTGCCCGGGGACACGAATCAAACACACTGGCCCCCGGCCCGGGTTCTGAGCACTGACTTCCGGCATCGGCCTGCGTGGTTCAGAGTCAGCAAACAGGGCCCGAGAGGGGCGCAGGGCTGGGAGGCCGCGCCTGCCCGGGCCAGCGGGTCACGTAGGACGAGGCGGACACAGACAGCTTCTCCGCAGCTGGTGCAGATCTCAGCCCCGGCCGCCCAGGAGCCCGCTGGGGGCACCTCTGCCACCAGACTCGAGGATGAGGGCCCGCTCCCATGCCCACAGAGCAACCTCAATGACACGCCGGTGGTCCGTGCCCGTGTTCCGTCCAGACCAAAGTCCACGGGCTAAACACACCCACGTGCACACCCCCCCCCCCCCCGGGAAGGCACCCGGTAGGTAGGCGGGGGCGCCTGCGGGCCTCAACACCCCTGGGTGCGTCCTGTCCAGGCTGGAGCCGGTCCCCGGGCAGCGGTGGGCAGGCACCACGGGGTGGGGGGTGGGCTCAGAGCCCCGGAGCACAGGTTGGGGGAACATCCCAGACTTCACGTGAGTGCGCGTGAAACTCCGTGCTCACTCCCACTCAAGTCCAAGGGCAGATTAGAGACGCCTCATCTGTCCCAGGCCACGGGGCCTGGAGCAGGGCCGCTCTGCCAGCAGGTGGCTCTGTTTCACACCATTGGGCACCAGCCACCATCTTCTCCCCAGTGGCCCTGGTCACCCAGCCTGCGGATGGGACTGGGGAGGAGGTGCCTGCGGCTCTGTCTTGCCGACAGGTGAGGGTGGGCAGGGCTGGGAGGAGCCCGACTGGCACTCAGAGCCCCAGAAAGTCCCAGAGGGACGCCAAGCCTCTTCCCCGACAGCGTGGACTTCTGTCACTGGGTCCCCGAGCGGGAGCACCAGGAAGTGACAGGAGAGAGAGCAAGAGTTGCTGGCTTCCACAGTCACACCGTCATCCCCGTGACACGTCTTCCGTGGCTTTGACTCTCGTGGTGACCCTTCACTCCGTAATGTGGTTTTGCTTCGGTCTGCAAGGGAAGGGATTGTTTCTTATCGGAAATAATGACGCTTCACAGTGGAAAACTCTTCTTAAGTTTTCATCTTACTTAGGTTTTCCCTTAAAATCTCACGCCTTCGCAAGAAGTAACTCACATTTAAAAGTGCTCTTCCATCTGTACTTGGTTTTCATGAAAGCGCCCGGAAAAATCACCGTATTTTTTGAGACCACAAGACACCACCACTACAGACTGACTTGCACAACTTGTTGTTGGCAAACAGGTGTGATGGATTCGTGTTGTGGTCTCTTTGTGTTTAAGTCATTTTAGACACTTAGAATCATGTGAGCGCCTCGACCCGGTCTGGCTCAGAGCCTCAAAGTTTATGTTGTTGAAACGATGTAGTTCCTACAATTTAATCAGCAGAAAATGTCCTGAGGGGGAGCTTTGCTCGTTTTATCAGAACCCCGTTAGGGTTTTTATAAATTTAACTAATGCTTGGAGAGTGATTTAAAGTAATCACATTCCAACAAAATTATGTTTGTGACTAATGAACTCCTTGTTTGAAGAAAGGGTTTGAGATAGTTCAGGTCTGTGGGGTCGATGGCTTCATCCTAGATGATGTGTAAACTGGGATGCAATAATTTCCAGGGGGACACAGGAGGTTTTAGGGGGAGAAAAGTCTGTACTTGGACATTGATATCTTGAGATGCCCTTTGCATGGCTTGGTTCTTCACATTGGAGTCTCAGTGCTGTTTACATACAGTGGTTCTCCTCATCTCACACCAGCTTCCTTGAATTTGTTCCATTTTACTTAAAAACGCTTTTGATCACATGAACCCTTTAAACACACATTTCTAAGACTTTTGCAGACAAGTTTACAAGCAAAGGAACTAAGTGTCCCATGCTTCATTTCTCTGGACAGAGGAAAGCCTTGGGCCACAGTTTGGAACCAAGCAGGGAGACAGCAGGGCTGGTCTGTGGCTGAGGGTGTGGAGAGAAGGCGAACCTCAGACCATGGACCAGGAAGTGACCCACGTGCTGGTTCCGATGCTTCAGAAGCTGGTCAAGTGTGATCCTCGGGGTCAGGACCAGAGCCAGGATGCAGCCACCTGGGTGCTCCTGGGGCAGGGAGACCTTGGTCACCGGCCAGGCTGCTGCTCCCTGCCCCCACGCACGAGAGTCTCTCTGTGTCACGTGGGAACTTGCTGAGTCCCGGAGGGACAGTGGAGGAGGCTGGACTATGCAGTGCAAGTGTCTGCACATAATGTCAGGTCACCATCTGTCCCCAAACAGAGGGACCTGGGGGCACAGGACCCGGCTCACTGCACGTCTCAGTGTCCTCTGTCCCCAAGCAGAGGGACCTGGGGGCACGGGACCCGGCTCCCCACATGTCTCGGTGTCCTCTGTCCCCAAGCAGAGGGACCTGGGGGCACGGGACCCGGCTCACCGCACGTTTTGGTCTGCTCCGCAGCAAGCTCGGGACCTGCAGGAGAAGCACGGGGTGGCTGGACGACGGACTCAGGGACATCCAACCACACACGCACTTTCCTGATAAAAACCACACTTCTCTCCCTCCTGAGAGCGAGAAGCAGGAAGGTGACACACGGAGAACGGGGGAAAGAGCCGGCCACCTCTGGCTCTTCCCCAGGGGCGCGAGCACGTGTCCCCGTGGCCCACAGTCTGACCAGGGGTCACGGCCAGGGCACGGTCACCAGGCTCTACCAAGCGACCGTCACCTGTGACTGTCATCTTAACCCGACCTTAGTTCACGCGGGCGGGGCGCTTCCGCTCCAGGGGCCTCACCTAGCCCAGCAGAAAGCGGGTGCACACTGGGTGCCGCCTTCACCCTCCAGGACGCCCCGCACTGCCTTCCGGGGTGTTTGCCCTCCGGGGAGAGGGGTTGGAAGTGGGTCTGCTCTCCGCCCGGCATTGGGGACAGCATCCTCTGAGCGAGTGCAGCAGGTGTCTTGAGCCCCTGGAGGCACCAAGGCCTGTGCTTAGAGGAGCAGAACCAGGCCCAGGTCTGACATCCGGTCTTGCTGGGGCGAGACCCAGCCTCCTGCATGGCCAAGTTCTCCAGGGACAAGCACATGATTTGGGGCTTTTTATTGGGGGGGGTCATAAATGTCCTTCTCAACCCTCGGCTACCATCTGGGATGCAGACGGGTCTGCAGGGAGCCGACTGGTGTCACGCCCGCTGCCGAGTTGGGGCCCTCGCCCCTGTGGGCGCCCCGTGCCAAGGGACGGGCCCGGCTCAGGGTGCCGACTTAGGGCGGGGGAGCAGGGTGCCGCCTGCGGCCGGGCGCCCGTGCGAGCGGGACATCGGACAGGCAGCCCGGAGGGCCTCCCAGGATCCGCAGGGGCTCGGCCTCTGGGGGATGAAAGTGTCCACCTGTGGCCTTGTGGTGTGTGGGCAGCTGTAGGTCTAAGCCCGGCAGCCGGCTCCTGGCTGGGCGCCCGGCGGGGGGCGGGAAGGGGCAGGGCGCAGAAGGGGTTAAGCCGGCCGCGCCGCCTGCAATTTCTCAATCAGCCTCAGGAAGCCTCAGGTCAACTTTGCTCATAAAACTCTGCACAAATATTTCTTTTTTCTATCAGAGGAATTCTAATTCTGCACACAGACCAGGGCCACTCAGATTATTACACATTATTAAAAATTAATTTTAAAAATGCTCTGGCTCTTGAAATGGGCTGTAGAAATGTGTGTCCAAGTTTGAAATTACAGCAGGAAAAAACTGGAGAGAAAATCTGTACGTGGTTCGGGCAGAAATAAACCCCGGGAACCGTCCCTTTCCTTGGGACGGTCGGGACCCACGGTTTTCGGTGGCTGTCTCCCCACCGCGGTGACCGAGTTACCACAGCTGACCTTGCGCAGCGATGCCGGACACGCCGGCCGCTCTGCCCGCGTCCGCTGGGGTGTCTGGCGGGTTTGTGCCCCAGATGGGGAGCCCAGGGCAGATGGGACGGCGGCCCATGTGACAGCTTACAGAGGCCCGTGTGGACCCAGCGTGGCCCAGCGTCTCCACGGCTCCCCCGGGCACGGGTTTTCCTTGTCCTCGGAGGACAGCCGAGGGCCCCACTGAGACAGGGCGGAGCACGGAGCCCAGACACAGCGTCGAAGGGAATGATGGCCAGGATGGCGGCCATCGCGTGGTGTCCACAGCGACAGTTCAGGACAACGAGTTCTCGTGAATGTGGGCACGAGCGTGTGCCGTGTGGGCACCTGATACTCTCGTCATCGAAGGGAATATGTGATTTGGTCTCCATTAAACTCAGTAAGAATAGATTCCACAGCTGCCCTTTCTAAAGGACCCTTGGCCACAAGACAGGCCATTGGAGATAATATTAGCTTCTGTCACCAGCCTCCTGCCTCGCCCCAGATGCCCGACTGCAGTGTCACACGGGGTCCTCTGACCACCCGACGGCCCAGGGGAGGCTGGGACGTCGCCAGCGTCAGGTTGTCGGGAGAGGTGGATTCTGCTGCCTGATGCCCGGAGCCTGGTTCCAGCCCGGCCCGGCCCCGCTGCTCCCCGTAAGGAGGACGCTGACTTCTCAGGAGGGCGTGAGGCTCCTGCAGGGCTCCTGGCCCAGGTGGGGGCTGAGGACCCGCCGGCCGAGGCTGGGGGCCGGGACGTGCCTTCCAACGAGGCGGAGGACCAGGGCGGGGACAGAGGGGTCTGGGGGCGGGCAGAGGACCAGGACGGGGACAGAGGGGGCCGGGGGCGGGCGGAGAACCAGTGTGGGGACAGAGGGGGCCGGGGGCGGGCAGAGGACCAGGGCGGGGACAGCGCCCAGCGTGGGGCTGGAGGGCAGCCAGGACAGAGTCTCCGCCCGCCTTGCCCACAGGCGGGTTCTGGGGCTGGGGTCTCCGTGAGCAGGTGCGGGACCCGGTGGGACAGCCCCGATCGCGGCGGTAAAGCACAGATCACCGCCCGCGAACTTCATTTAGAAAAACAGAAACTGCTCATCGTCCTGGACACCGTCACGTCCCTCCGACACACCAGCCTTCGGTCCCCGCCCCCCACGGTGTGCAGCCCCTCTCCTGGGGCAGCGCCCCGGAGCCCACAGGTTCTCTGCGCCTCGTGTCTGCCCTGGGGTGCGCCTTGTGTTCGCGGTGTCGTCTCTCCCTGGTCTGGAGTTTTCTGTCTCCTTCACGGAGGAGGGACCCGGAGACATGGGGGGCAAGGGGCGCAGCTGTCCTGGAGCCACAGTCTCTGCCGATGGTGGCTGGACTAGCAGTGCCTCCCAGGGTGTCCCGGGGACTCGGCTTCATCAGGGAAATGGGTGCAATCACGCTCTGCCCCTGGTCCCTGCAGCACTCAGCACCTGCCACCACCTCAAGGGGGGCAGGGGGAGAGCGCCAGGGGCCTTCTCTCTGTTCGGACCAGCCCCGGGGCCGGCCTGGCAGCTCACGTCCAGCGGAGGCTCTCCCGGCGTGCCCACGTTGGTGTCCCCGGCTGCACGTCCACCCTGGGGTCCCTGAACGGCGTCTTTGGCGATTCCCTGGTAGTGTGTGCACAGCGACCACAGACGGGGCCTCGAGAACAGAAGTGTGTTTCTGGCCACTGAGACCCGGGCACGGAGGGCAAAGTGGGCTCCTTTCGAGGCCCTGTCCCTGGGCCGTCCCTCCCCGGGTCACACGGCCGGCCCTGTGGGTATCTGTCCCTATCTCTCCCTCCAGGGACGCCGGCCACCCACCCTCGTGGTCTCTCTCTCTCAATCTCCGGTTTGAAAGCCTCATCTCCAAGCGCAGCTCCACTCTGAGTCCTGGGGTGCTGGGGCTCCAACACCCCGAGTTTGAACAGGCTCCATTCAGCCGGTTACACCAGGGATGCCCCCCAACTCTGGCCCCGACAGGACACCCCTTTCTCACGGAGAACATCCAGCCGCACAAGCCAGGCCCGGGCGGACCTCTCAGACTGGGGACAAGGCCCCGGCCGCACGGGATCTGAAGCTGCCTTCTCTCTTCTCTTTCAGACAGATCAGGTCAAAGCAAAAATATCACATCTTACAAGTATTTTAATCTGGGATTAAAAGTAGGAAATCAGGGGGCAGGGGCTGGGAGGGAGAAACACAGAAAACCCACTAGTGGTCAACACCGGTCCGAAACTGCACGCCGTGGTCCTGCCTCAGCCCCGGGACCAGCACCGGTGCGGGGCTCCACGCCGTGGTCCTGCCTCAGCCCCAGGAGGTCCTGTTTCTATCACTTACAAACAGGAGAACTGCGAGTGAGGGCGGGAGGTTCACAGGCGCTGAGCCCCTCTGGGCCCATCTCTAGAAGGGCATCCGCCCAGCCCCAGGGTCAGCCGTGGTGGACCGGGGTCAGCGGCCTGGCTGGGTGCCCGAGTGTGGCGTTCACACGGCAGGTGTACAATCACAGAGTCTGGACCCCTCTAGGAAGGTGGGCTTCTAAGTTTACCTTCGTCCCCCAAACTACTGAACATGGGCTTGGCTTCGGACACCATGGTCGCTGATTCCTGCTGCTTCATCATGGTGCCGTCATTCTCCCTCGGATGCTCCAGGAGTGAGGTGCGTGCTGAGCCCCGAGATCCAGCCAGGCTGACTCTGTGGGTGTTAAATCACGCCTCGGGTGCCTGGGTGTCTCAATGCACTAAGCGTCCGACTCCTGATTTTGGCTCAGGTCATGATCTCACAGCTGGTGAGCAGGAGTCTTGCATCGGCTCTGTGCCGACAGTGGGGAGTCTGCTGAGCACTGTCTCTCCTTCTCTCACTGCCCCTCCCCACTCGTGCTCTCTCGGGCTCTCGAAATAAATAAATAAACTTAAAAATAAATCACGCCTCAAAACAGGTCAGGGTCTGAGTGTGGGTGGGACGTCACGGAGGCAAGGAGAGGCCTCCACAAGGCCGCCACCTGAGGCGCGGCTCCCAGGGAGCATGGGCGAACCCGCCAGGCCCCCCAAAGGCGCACTGCTGGGAAGGGTGGCGCGTCCCGCGATCCCAAGGGCATGGCCCGTCTCCCTCAGTTCCGCTGCTACCCCCATGATGTGTGATGCGGCGGCTCAGCTTGAAATAGAAATGGGACTTGGATCCAGACCTGGATTAAATCTTCTCTAGGCAAACCCGGGGTCTGCCAGAGGCCCCGCAGAACAGGAGCACAGGGATGGACCGGCCAGGCCCGAGTGTCTCTGTGCCACATGTTGAACCCGCCGACAAAGAAGGTTAGGTTGGTGGCGGCTCGCTCTCCGTCCAGCAACAGCTCAGAGCTACCGTGTCCCTGGCCTCCTGCGCGTCCAGGCACTGGCGCTGAGAGTCAGGCAGAGCCCATCCACACTCTCCGTCTACACTCTCCGTCCACACTCTCCACCCTCCGGCGTAAGCTGGCGATTTTGTGCCTGTGCGTCCGGCGGAATGCAGCGGTGGGACCACCGCCAGCCCACGCCACTCCTCGGAGGGCCCCTCCGCTCCTGCCGCCCTCTCCCGCCCGCTCTGCAGGGGCTCACGCAGGCTCAGGGGTCCGCTGCCGGGGAGGGGCCGGGCTGGCAATCAGCTCTGGGGTGCACCCTCCGTAGCCCCTGGGAGAAAGCAAACAATCCAATCGAGCTGCTGGTTTTTAAATAAATTTTCAATATGTAGCCCCCAGACCTCATTGATTACGGTCAATAAATAAGACCAGTGTTGACGTTCATTGTTGTAGGGAGACATCACGGTCCGCGAGGCTGGCCCTGTGCCGCGGAACGCCTGGTCCGCAGCCGGCACGGGCAGGACCATTAACTTGTGCCTGCTCCTTTCAGGGGCCCACTGTTACTCACGGAAGACTGATCGATATTCCGTCTGCTCGGCATCCTGACTGGGGCTGTCCGGGTCCATTGCGGGGCCACCGATAACGACTCCTTGTCCAAGCCCGCTTGTAAGAACAAGAAGATAAAGAAAGGGAGAATTACAGCATATGCTCATGAAAGTATCGTAAAGGTTATAAGCAGAAAACAACAGAAAAGCTATCAAACGGGAAATTGTAGAAAAAAGTGCAGAGGTTTCTAAAGCCATAAGGAAAAGAAGAGGAGTGCTTTCACAGATTTTTCCTAACATGCCACAAACCTCCGTAAGCTTTAATAAATCTTTGGAAAGTCATTCTCTTGTGAAGGATTGATTTTGAACCTTTGAGTTTTAACAGACAAGTATTTTTCTTACATTCTGAATACATTAAATATTCTGCCTATAAATAAGAAGTCACCCTTCTTTTTCCCCAAATGCACCCACAGTTATTTTCTGTTAGAAAAACTCGGGGACCCGGCGTCTTGGCTGCCCTGCTCTCCTGAGGCACGTGCACTCTGTCCTGGGCTGCCCACTTGTTCTCTGTGAAGGTCCCCGTCAGCCGGGGCTACGGGGCTTGAATTCCGATAGTCGGATTCTGGAGTCCAGGGTCCGATAGAACCAGCCCTGGTGGCTGTTTGTGCCTGTGATCCTTTTACTGTGCTGGGTGGCCCCTGCCTGAGGGCCAGGCTCCTGGGGTGGGGGCTGGACCCCCACCACGCTGGGGCCCCTGACTGCAGTCGTTTCTGCAGAGCTGGGGGCCCTGACGCTCACCAGCCACATCCCAGCGGTGCAGAGGCCGCCACGCCAGGCTCCCATTTCTGCTGAGAGCCTGGCGTGTAGGATTTGCCCATTTCAGCTTCGCTGGTGTTCCGAAGTTCAGCCGATGGCAGGTGCAGAAAACACCCCCGAGATGCTGGTTCCCGTGTGCCCCCACATGTCTGATTCTGGGCCTCGGGCCACACACATTGCGGAGCGATGCTTCTCATGGCTGTGCGGCGGTTTCCCGCATGGGCAGCTCCAGAGGCTCCTTCGTCTGGGGGTCAGCGGGGGGAGGTGCCCATGGAGCTGGGGGGGGACGGCAGCTGTGTGCTCAGGGGCCCCGGCCCTGGGTGCGAGCAGCAGCGCCCACTGTGAACAGGTGTGGCAGACACGCCCATGCACTCATTTGTGGGCGATGAAGTTCAGATTCCAGTTATTTTCACATGTCCTGAAATATCCTGATTTAGCTTTTCCCCCAGCCTTTGGAGGACACAGAAGATGTGCTTAGCTCAGAGGCGGTACGGAAGCCGGCACAGGACGCCCAGAGCCGGTGCCGTGGTCGGTGGACCCTGACTTGGGCCACAGCCGGGAATCTATACTCGCCACCAAAACTACAACTCCGTAGGAAAGAGAGATAAAGGGACAGAAACCTTGGTGTCTCCCAATCTCTGTTGATTTTTATTTTCTTCCTTTCTCTGAATTTTCTAACTTGTCTAAATTAAATACTTCATAAGCAGTAATTTTGTAATTTAAAGCAGCAAACTTTAAAAGTAATACTAACCAGGATTACCAGAATCCCTGGAGGCAAAGCAGGAGAAGAGGACAGCTGGGTTTTCTGTGCGTGTTGGGGTCTGTGAGGCCGAGCGAGGCCGTCCGTGTGTGGGAACAGCTCAGGACTAAAGCAAACATGTCAGGAGAAGCAGCCAGCAGCTGTGTTTCCTGCAGCGGCCAAAGGAAAATATTTGTTCTGCTGCTGGACCTTGTCGCGGGTGCGGAGGGGCAGGGGCCCGGCTCTGTGATCCCAGTGAAGTGCGGAGCTGTGTACTCGGAGCACCAGTACTCTTGCGGGAAGACACGTTCGTGTATCAGGACGCAGGCTTGCGGAGGGACCCCTTCTCTCTTTGCTTGTTTCTGACTTAAGTCTGAGGTTCCTGCTGTGAGCTTCCCCCCGCCGGGCTCACGAGCGGCAGGTCTGCTCTCCAGGAGAAGGGCTGCGGTCGGTCTAGAATGGGGGCCGGGCCCCTGTCACCACACGGCACCTCGCGTGTTTGTGAGAGTAGGTGGGAAGTCACCCTGTCCCCCTCCTCTTTAACCCACTGCAAGGAGCCGATGAGACGGTCCTGGGAAGGTGGCTGGGCCACCGGGGGTCTCGAATCTCTCATTCTATGCATCAAGACAGGCAACCGGATGGCAAAGGAAAAGCTGATGGGCAACTTTGCAACAATGCTAGGGGGGAAGCGCCCCTTGAGCCCACAGGGCACGTGGATGGAGACGCGGCAGCAGCCAGACCTGAGGGGCCGGAGCCTCGCACTGGGGGACACACAGCCCCACAGTTGTTCCTGGGAAGCCCCGAAGGAGACACCGGCGGGGGCAGTGCCTGTGAGCAGCCCTTGGGACTTCTCCCCGGACTGGGCTCCTTCTGTGTGGAGGCACCTTCCATCAGACCGACGCTGAGCAGCAGGGCAGGGGCAGAGGGAGGACCCAGGGAGCGGGCGGCGGGAGCAAAGCCAGGCCTGTGCGCCCAAGAACTGGCACAGCAGCGGGACCCAGAGGAGTTGGAGAGACACACGGCCTGTGGCTCAGAAAACTGAATTCACATAAAAACGAGCAGGAAAATCGCATCAAGGCCAAGTCCCAGTCAAAGCTCTGGAGGAAGAGAGGGAGGAGGAGCAGATCGATGCGCACGGGGATGGGAGGGAAGCGGGAGGTCTGGCCTCTCCTGCAATGTGAGGGGCAAGATGCTTGCGAGAGGCCCCGGGGAGGTCCACCAGCAGAAATCGGAAGGAGACCGCAGGCCGAGGGGGAAAGCCCAGAAGGGGGCTGACGGCCGCGTGAAGGGGACCAAGCAAAGGGCCGGTGGAAGCAAGAAAGTCTTGCAAATAATCAAAAATGTCAGAGACGAGAAAGAATTTGAAAGTGACAGATAACTGACGTCAGGCACAGAAAATTCAGCCGATACAGGTTCTTCCTGGAAGGAAACACGAAGTGGGAGGAACCGGAAGTACTGACAATCCACTCCAGGAGGTGTTCTGGGAGCAGGTGCGGCAGCCTGAGGCCCTGGTGACCGCGGACGCGCCCGGCGCGGGCGCAGGACCGACGTCAGGCTCTCGGCAAGTGGCTTGACCAACAAAAGCAAGGAGACGCCTCTCGGGATCCAGGCGAACACCCAACCGACCGCCGAGGGAGGGAACCTTGCCTTTGGTCACATTTCCCAGCAGCACCTTCTGGCGGAAGCGGACCGAGTGACCTAAGTGCCACACGCGGGGAAGACAGTGCGAGCGGAGTTTGCGGCTGGGGACACGTCCTGTTTGTCACGTGTCATTTCTGTCAACCCTCCAGAATCCCTAGGGAAGCGACCTGTGAGCTGCTCCGCGAACTGGGCCAGAGGAGCAAACGCCTGGACGCCTCGCCCTGGAGGCCGGTGAGGCCGCTGCCGCGCGGAGAACCGGAAGGAGCGAACGAGCACCGGCCGCGCGCCCCGGGGACGAGCATCTGACACGCGCCCACGCTCCCCGGAGGCGTCACTGTGCCCGACCCAGACAGACCCTCGCTCGTGCCATCTGCCCACGAGGGAGTCGGTGTTCCCAGCGTCCCGAGGTGCCTGCTTCACGCGGGAGACGGGACTGTCCCTCGTCACCATCACGCGAGGGTCCGGCGGCGGGCGGCGGGAGAGGGATCCAGGCCTCACGCCGCGGCCGGGCCTCCGCTCCCTCCCGCAGCCCTGAGTGCGGTGGGCTCGCCAGCCGGGCTCCACCAGGCGCCCACCTCTACGCCGGGACTCAGAGTCGTCGTTCTGTTCTCTCCAGACCCCGGGAAGCTCACGTCCAGCAGCCCCGGGGCGGTGGCCCTGCCGGCAGAAAGCCAGACGTCCGTGGAAATGTCTCATTTCGGGTCTGGAGCAGGAAGCGTGCAGGGGCCTGCGCGTCACACCAGCGAGTAGGAGTCGGGCTCCTGGTCACGTCGCAAGGACCCAAAGGCCCATGTTCATCCGCCCGAGGGGAGACCGTGTGCCTGGAAGACAGTAGCAGTTCAACCAAGGACAGCCTGTCTACGGCGTCTGCAGGGACCGGTTCTCCACGCTTCGAGAATGACAGGTGGTCTTCGAGGAGCCACCGAGAGCTCTCTCCGTGGGGGCCTCGGGGGGCTGCCTTCCGCGGGCAGTGGGCCCCCACTAACCTGGGCAGGAGGCACAGATGAGTGACCTCGGATGGTACCGCCCCACGCCCGCGGGGGCCGCGCTGGCTGTGGGGTCCCTACGGAGTGCTGCTTGGTCTGCGTTAAGAGAGGTTGTGACCAAATTCCCATGGATGACCGATTTCCAATGTGCTCTTGACTTGTTAGCAGAGTTTGCTCATGATGTTTGTGTGGTTTTGGCCAAGCAGACGTTTTGGTTTGGGGGGGGAGCTGGGAGTGACAGAAATACTCCGGGGAGTTGGGCACAGGCTAGGGCGGCCCTCAGGTCCCTGCCCTTAGAGCCCCCCTGCTGCTGTCACACTGAAATGAGTCTGTGGTCCCTGCCGCCTGGGCTCCCAGCTTTCCGCAGAGTCCCTGACCCCCCCAAAGGGACAGGCCTGGTTTCCCGGTGACATTTTGTCCCGGGCCTGGGAATTCCTACTCTCGACTTGTCCGACGCGCCCACGCTTCTCTCTGGGCCCGACTGCAGGCTGGGGGCTGGATCCCCTCCTTCTGCAGGCGCCCGCAGCCCCGTGTCCCCAACACACCCGCCTCCACGCTCCCTGTCCCACCTGTGGTCCGTGGGCATTTCTGTCTAGTTTCATGCTTCTCGTTACTGTTTCTAAAAGGTGAAGTCAAGGAATTCAGAACTCAGCCATGTTCCTACCAGAACCTACCCCAATATCGGCCATCTGTTCTTACCATGTACTTCAAAACAGTCTTCCAGTTTTATTATAATTCTGTTTTCAACATTGTCTACTTAGAACTACATTTTTTTCCAATTAAAACACTTGTGGGGCGCCTGGGTGGCTCAGGAGGTTAAGTGTCTGACTTCGGCTCAGGTCACGGTCTCACTGTTCTTGAGTTTGAGCCCCATGTCAGGCTCTAAGCTCAGAGCCTGGAGCCTGGTTCCGATTCTGTGTCTCCCGCTCTCTCCCCCTCCCCCACTTGCACTCTGTTTCTCTCTCAAAAATGAATAAATGTTAAAAAAATAAAAAAATACTTGTGAAGGTAACACGGTAAATCTGTTGGTCGTTCACATCTGGCTGGGTTTCACCGTGGCTACGTGCCCTCCCCCGTGATTTCAGCCTTTTGGGACGTGCTGAGACTGTTTACGCCTCAGCATTGCGTCAGCTTAGGAAATCTACGCTTGGAAAGGCCCCGCCTGGGTCCTGTGGGCGCCCGCGGCGGGACAGCTCCATCAAGCGCTCCCTCAGTTCTTGGGGTCAACGGGCCCAAGCGGACTCACACCGTCTTAGTTCTGGTGCTAAAAGCAGAAGCACGGGATGCGTGTCTTACCCACGGATTCGCAGACCGGGTTCTGCCGCAGAGCATGTCCCGAGAAACCTGGGGAGGGCGTGTCGATGCTTTCACACTCCAGGAGGGCCAGGAACGGAGGCTGTGCTCCCGGGGACGGGGCAGGGCCTGTGGTCAGGGAAGAGTCAGGTCTCTGAGTCAGGCTGAGGGTTCCCCGGAGCCCGGACGGAGCCGTTCGGGACGGTTCTACGGGAAAGACCCCGAAGTGCCTCTGTGTGTAAAACTAGATTCAGAGTCAGGTCGGATAGAGGGATGCTTGCGTCACATGCAAAAATGGGGTGTTTTCAGAAGAAGAGTCAAATCTCTTACAGCAGAACATGTTTGTTACCAGGTAATTCTGACGTAACTCCTTGAGAGAGAATTTGGAGAACAGGAAAAAATGGAAAATCATCACTCCTCACGTCACTCGCGGCTGTTGGGCTTTCCCGTGGGACCCTGCAGCGTTCCGTCATGCCCGCATCAGACCTTCTCGGGGGCTCGGGGCGGAACGTGGTGGGACGCAGCCAGCGCGTTTCTGAGGAGGAGCACGGGGAACCCGGCAGGCGGCGCCAGCATCAGGGGGGCGTCAAGTGCCCCTTGCTTTTCCAGTTGACCTAAAATCAGTAAATCGGGGTCTTTCTTGTAGATGTGCTTGGCCGTGGGGAGGCCTCTTCGTTAACAGTGACGGGGACGTGAGCGGAGCACACAGGGAAGCTGGGGTGGCCGGCGCCCACAGAGTCTCGGATGCCCCTCTGGAACAGCCACCGGGCCACGTGGGGGTGTGAGCAGGGCTCGGAGGCCTCACGAGGTCCACGTCTCTGGCCACGGCTGTGACCCTCATAGTCCGGGTGAGGGGCCCATTGCACAGCCCGGTCCCCCGCCCTGCGGCTCTGAGCCGTGGACGGTGCCCTCACGCGGTGCTGGGGGCCAGCTGAGCGCCGCAGGTGCACCTGGAATCTTCTTCCTGCTTGGAACACGAACATGTGTGTCCTTACCACCCCTCTCCTGCACCCCGGGAAGCAGAGACGTGATCACAGACGGCCGTGAGGTTCCTCTCTGTTAGCTGGTGATTTAAAACACGCCTCGTTAATACCGGCCTTTACAAACCGAACCCGGGCTCCCGGAAGTCAAGGACAAATGAAAAGCAAGGCAACAACACGGCCTCGTAAAGAATTCAAGGAGCAGTTAGCTGACGTGTTTTTTCTCTTTTCTCGCTCAGTATTTGCATGTTGCCATTTTCTCAGTCATCGATTAGTGGAGCCGAGTGTAATCAGACCTTAATGAACCCGCGCTGAGCACTCGGCCACGGCGAAGGGAGCGCATACTGAGCATGCGGGGAGGGCGGGGGGCTGCGTGCGTGGGGTCCGCGGTGCCCTCCTGGCCTCAGCGGAAGCTCTGGCCCCATCCCTTCCCCTCCGCGCCCTGCAGAGAGCCAGTCAGCGCTAAAGCACTGGAATTATTTCACATTAATAATAATTAAAAAGTCTTCACCTGAATGTCCATCTTCCATGTGGCCCTAACCCAGGACTCAAAGCTTGCTCCTGGCGCTCCTGGCCCCCTTCCCTCCTCCTCTTCCTCTTTGGCACTGGGTCCGGGAGTGCGGTGCCCCAGCCGGTCTGGTGGGGGTGCCGCCGCCAGAGCCCCCCGCCGGATGGGTCATCAGGTGCCCGGGACGTGACTCCCGAGAAGCACCTGCACCAGAGCTGCGCCCTCGGGTGCCGCCCAGAGCCTGGTGACGGCACGCTCCGCGAGGGCCCCAGCTGGACGGCGGGCCCCGTGACCCAGCTCCACTGCGGCCCTGGCCCTAGTCACCGGCGCGCTGTGAGCACCGAGGGAGGACGAGAGGGCCCTGCCCCAAGACGGTCTGGGGGCACCTGGCTGAGCGCTGTGTGCTGCCCACACCTGGCTCTGGCGTGAGGGTGGGCGGCCCCTCCCGCCCTCCAGTCTCCTCAATACGGGACTGTTCCCGAGCAGCGGTAAAGCCCATGGCGCCTCCTAACTTCCCTCAATGGTCAAAAGACCCCAACTTCCAGCCCGGGCCCCTCACGGCAGCCCTCCCCGCGTCCTCAGGACAAGAGAAGGGCTGAACGCACTGGAAACAGCAAGTCTTAGACCCGCCAGAGTGGGGAGGCCACAGCAAGTGGCTGCCCTCGAATGGGAGAGACGGGACAGCAGATGCACATTTCGCGGGTGCCGGAGCAGAGCCGGCGAGCGGGGGCCTCCCTGTGGCCGGCGCAGGGGCAGGGGACCGCCTGGGGCTGGAGCTGGGGCCCCCACACCGGGTGGGTCCTTCCTGCAGGGCCCCCCATCCTGAGTCCTCCCGGCGATGCTCAGAGAAACTGGCCTCACGCTTCCGGAAGGACGGGAAGGGAGCCCTTGGACCACCGGCAGGAGCTCTGTCCTTCACATCTGTGCCCTCGGAGGGGGGACGGACCGGGTCTGACTGACCTGCGGGAAGGGGAGCCCCAGCCCGGACGCGGCGTCCTCACCCCTTACTAATACAACGCTGTTCCGTGTATCCGGCCTCGGGCTTTGCCTGTAATTTCCTTCTTCGCAAGTACTGTTACTTCGCAATTTCATCACAAAACCGTCGGAAGTGTTCGCATGTTCCTGCCTTACCTGTCTTTCTCGCATCGATCTCTGGACTAGACAGAGCACAAGTTCCTTCCGTCTCTGTGGGGACGGTCAGGGGCTGGTGCTACAGAAGTGTTCCTGCCGCTCTACCCACACCCTCGGAGAGCGCTTCCCGTTCCCTGTAAATGGCTAAAATAGGTAAAATTATCATGAAGACCTTGCCCGGTCATCGGCGGGTCACTTCTGCACGGCTGACTCCGAGCTGTGCGAGCACCACATGACTTACTGGTCAGTAGGTGTGTGTGCATGATGGACACAGCTCCCCTGCCCTGCGTGGACTCCTCCGGGGGCCCCGCCGACCGTGCTGCCCTCACTCAGGGCCTCAGCTTTCCTCGTTTGGTGAGAGCCTGAAACCAGCAGGTGGTGGTGACTCGGGTTGCTGCCCGCCTGGCATCCGCCTCCGCTGGGGTTACCGGGGCCTGAACCGGGGGAGACTGTGATCTGGGCCCCACGGGTTATTACTGGGGGAGCGTGGGCTTGGGGGCTGTACCTCGGGAGGTAGGCCTGGCCTGGGGCCGGCCCTGAGCTCTGGGAGCACGGCCGGGCCGGGGTCTGTGGGCCGTCTGAGGACCCCGCTTCCCATGGGGCTCAGGGCGTCCCCCATCCCGGCGCTGTGGGTGCCTGGGGACACTTCCCGTTCCCCAGCCTGGACTTCCCCTCGGGGCGCGCTTTGTCTGGTGCAGATCTGGGGCTCCAGACCGGCCACGTCTCCTAGGGTGACGGCCCAGTATGTTCAGGAATAGCTTAGGGACCCCACCTTCCCTGACACCTCTGGAGGACGTCTTAATCCAGGTGTGGCCCCCTGCCAGGTGCGGCCGCTGCAGGCGCCCTCCGAAATTCCAGCCGTATCTGTCCCTGCCCCTGGACAGGGGGAGGTTTCTTGAATCCTCTGAACGTCAAGTCTCAGCTGTCCCTTATCAATTTTCTGCTTCCTGGAAATATTGATTATTGACAGGGGGTGACTGGTGTCCACACCTGAAACCCCAGACCGGTCTGCTTCTCCGTCCCTGCTCCCGTCCCTTCTCTGTCCCTTCTCCATCTCTTCTCCGTCTCTTCTTTCATCTCATCCTTGGTCAAGGTGCCAACATCAGCAGACCGAACACCAGCCACCATGTTGGTGACAGTTTTATGTTCTTTGCCAGAGGCTCCTATTTCTCTGGTTTTCCTTGAGGATTTTCCTCGATTCTGTCCTCTCCTTGCTGTATCGATTAAGCTCGACCAACGTGGACAGGTGTCCTGAGCTCACAGTAGACGCCCAAGCCCAGCTGCCATTACCACTGCCCTGTGGGCGGGGCTCAGGGGCCTTGCACCCAGAACGCTGGCTCTCCTGCAGCCCCGCCACCCTGCATCCCTCACGCCACCTCTGCACCTGCGAGAGCCACCCCACACGCGTCCCCTCCACTTCCTCCTGCTCGACTCTCATGTTTACACAGACTCAAGCGTCTGAGCTCTGTCTCCTTCCCGCCCAACGGCTTGTTTTATTGTTTCTTGAATTTCCTGGAAGCATCCTTCACAAATTCTCTCGTTTTTTGTTTGTCTGGGACGGTCTTTCTTTCTGCTCACTTTTGAAGGTTAATATCACGGGTTATAGAAATCTGGGTTGACGGGATGTTTTTCCTCTAACAGCGTAAAGATCGCATCTCCCTAACGCCTGTCTCCTGCTGCACTGACCCCGGGCCAGACGTCTCCGCGACCCCGGCTCCTCTTGAGGCTCCTCTGTGTTTTTGGTCTTCAGTAGTTTGGACGTGTGCGGCTGCTGTGCTCAGCGCGCCGCGGGCACGGAGCTTCTCAATCAGGCGGCCTTTACTCCAGACCCCCCCCCCCCCCCCCCGGCCCGTCCTCTCCTGCTGCTGAAGGTACGGACGTGTTCCGCCGTTTGAGACCCTCCCTCCCGCTCCTGGACGGTGTATTTCTCCCCTCGTCCTGCTGTCGCTTTGCGCTCAGCTTGGAGCTTTCTATTGACCTGTCTTCAGCTCGCTGGGTTTCCCGACCGTCTCCTCTGAGCCTCTGACGTGCTTTGTAAACTTCTGTTTGAAGCCAGACGTGTCCTGTCCAGTCGGAGGGAAGTAGGCCTTTGCCGGCGTGGCTGCGGCTGGTCCTCGCCAGAGCCGTCTCGGGCCTCGTCCCCCGACGTGGCTTGGCGGAGGGCTCCTCGCAGAGAGAGCGCTGCGTGTGCGGCGTGGCCAGCCGGGGTCTGCGGTGGTGGTCCTCTGGGGGCCCTGTTGGCACGGAGCAAGGTGTGGGGGAGGGGGGCGGCCTTCAGCAGCAGGGTCTCCTGGATGTCACCTTCACAGACGCTTTCTCTCCTGCGGCTTCTTCTCCACCGGCCGAGACCAGTGGACCAGAGGGGGCCGAGCCCAGGCGCACTCGCCCCGCACGCTGGGCTCTCGGGCGAGTCTGAGAAAAGTGGTTATTTTCAGATTGTCCCGCTTTTACTTGTTTTAAGGACAGGAGTGGAGATGGCCACACGCTTTAGACGTCAGCGCTAAGTCTGGACCCCCCCCCCCCCCGGGTGGTCCACCCGCCCAGGCACAGGACCACACGCCCCCGTGGGATGGAGACACGTGAGCGCCGGACAC
This sequence comes from Helogale parvula, assembly GCA_004023845.1. Lineage (NCBI taxonomy): Eukaryota > Metazoa > Chordata > Mammalia > Carnivora > Herpestidae > Helogale > Helogale parvula. Next base: position 48,560 of record PJEM01009681.1, read on the forward strand.
GGAGAGACGCTTTCTTCACCAAGAGAGGAAGGAATTCCAGCTGTGGCTCCTCGTCGCCCTTAAAGATCTCTGGCTGCTGCTTGATCCTGGGACCCGTCTGGAAGGCGAGGCCAGGTCCTTCTGTTGCCTCCCACCGAGGCCCACGGGCGGACTGGCCACAGGTCCCGGGAGGGTCCTCGGAGCTGACACCGCCGGCTGCAGACATCCCCCAGAGGGGACGCCAGCTTCCGGGGTCCCCAGGGTGAGATGCTGCCTGGATGGGAAGCCGGGAGCCCCCACGGTGGCCGCGATGCCACCAGGTCTCCGTGGGTCGTTCGGAGCAGCCAGCCGAGGCCGGACCCCTCCCCCGAACACGCCCGTGAAGAGCGTGTCCTGTGGGTTCTGACAATTCTGCGGCATTCAGACCGTGCAGACCTGAGGTTCCCCCGCCCCCATCGGTTCTGGGAGTTTCTTTCTTGTCTAATGGCGGCTGCTTTACACACAGAGAGACCCGCAGTTTCAGGGGAGTCTGATTCGGCTGCTGGGCAGGAGCTCAAGCAAACAAGTTTGGACGCAGCTGAAAGGCCTTCTAGAACCGTGTCTCCAGGGCAGCGTCGATGTGTGCCTGTGAGCGGAGAGAAAAACGGGATTTCCCCTTAAATACGTAACAGACACGTCATGGTCCCCTTGGGGGTAACTGGGGGGCGCCCAAGTCTCTAAGATGTTCTATCATCTAAATTCGTATTTTGAAAAGAAGTCTCTTGTTTTAAAATAAGATGGCAGTAACTAACAAAACCAAACCAAAACCCCTAACCGGTGTGGCCGACTGTATGAACCGCGCGCTCAGGAGAATCTCATCTGCCTGGTGGCGCCCCCCCCTACCCCCGGCCGCGGAGCCGTGAGCAGGGAGAAGCAGGGACACGGGGGGCGGGGCTCGTGGGGTCCGTCGGCATGGGGGTGAGCCGGACCGGGGCCGCCCAGGGCCTCCGCCTCCCCTGCCCCTCTCCTGCCTCCCCGCACCGTGATGGTCGCTAAGCCTGCAAGGACATGTCCCTCCTCCCTGAGGTCGTCCTGTGAATTGAGTCTCTGGGGCCACCAGGGCAGGCAGGGTCCCAGTGCGCGGTGATGGCCCCACCCTGGGGGTCGGGAAGGGACCAGAGCTGACAAAAACTTCCTCCGACCGCAGGAAACAAACTTTCAGTGTCTGTGCCTTGCTTTCTTCTAAACTCAGATTTACTGTTGATGAACTCACTGTAAATAAACCTTGGCAATGTGTGCAATAATTAGTAAAAAATAAATGTGTACTTAAGTATTAATGAAATAAATATTTAGCAGGTTATTTGGGATCTTTGCTGCATCCTCACACGTTTAACAAATAATGAGAGGTTTATTAAAACTTTCGACTATGACTCAGTAGGAGGTTTCACGATGCAGCCTGCTTCCTGATAGTGGAAGGGAAAGGACTCGATTTCCACCGAGGGGCGGGGACAGACGTCCTTGTCAGAGTCGGGGCAGAGTGATGGCGCCGAGGCTCCGCCAGGCCAGGCTTGCTCCCTGCCATCTGAGGGCTCTCGGGCTATTATTCGCTGAGGAGTCGGGACAGACCCCGTGAGACCTCCCGCCCGTGCACCTGCGCATGCACACGTGCCTCCCGGACACGCACCCACACATGCGCACGTGCCTCCCGGACACACATCCACGCATGCGCACGTGCCTCCCGGACACACACACGTCCCTCTCTCTCTCACACACACACACACACACACACGCATGCACACGTCCCTTCTAGAGGTCACTTTTACAAGAGCGAATTCTGTCCTGTTGATGTTTCTGCATCTTTATTCTTTTCTTTTCTTTTTGCCATGAAGGGTTCCTATCGATTTAAAAACCGATAAAGTGGGAGGGGAAAAAGTCAGAAAGGGCGTCCGGCGGCTCGCCGAGTGCAGTCGCTGTATTTGAGGGAAGCCTCTGTCGCCTAGTTTAGAGCGTCATTAATCTTGAAACACGGGCTCCGCGGGTTCACACAGTTATGTTTTATTTGGGGAGGATCTTGGAGGCCACATGGGTTAGTGATACGGGTACGAAAACCTTCAGAACAGGGGTTGGACGGGATTCTGGAACCATAAGGAGACCCCCGATTCCTGTTTTCCTGTCTAGAAAAAGAAGACCGAGCTGGGGTGACGAGGGGCCTCCGCGGCGGCGTCACCTTCAGTGCCCCGCTCACCTGGAGAGCGCCTCTACCCATAATGCACTAAGTGGTGATTAAAAAGAAATGGGGGCTTAACGGAGGGCGCGCGCGGGGTCCCCCGAGCCCGGCGGAGCGCTGAACCGTGCGTCCGCGCTGTCTCCACACAAGCCCGACATTCTTTATTTATTTGTTATGAAATATTTATGGGTGTTATGAAAGGTTTAAAATAATGTGTCTGTCCCCTCTCCCCCGTCTCTGCCTTTTGCTCCGCACGCTGCTCTCTAATGCATAAATAATTCCGGCTCCGGACAGTGGGCGGCACGTTTCCGAGCTGTATCTGCTGTATCACATTTTTTCTGCCTGAGAGAAAATATCATTCCTAGTAATTTTCTACACTTATACAATCGGCGTTGACAGTAAATAATTGATGTATGAATTTAGGACTAAACTCCAACACAATATGACTTTATGTCAAGGGTGACTCCCAGCAGATTTTGAGCTAAATCATCTTGCAAAATGGGTTCTTTCAGTTGGGGAAAAAAAGCTTTTTGAAATTATTTTAATGGAAAACCGGGACCTTGGTGCAGGTCTTCTTTTGATGAGGTCTTGCTTTGCATGGTCGGTAATAAAACCAAGCAATCTACCCATTATGAGATTGGAAACGTCTCATCTGTGATCACAAATGGATTTTTTTAAAGACTGACACATGCTGTTTTTATTCAGCGCATCCTTTTTTCTCTCTTCTTCTCCTTGTGTGTGTGTGTGTGTGTGTGTGTGTGTGTGTGTCTGTGTGTGTCCGTGTGTGATTGCGTTTGCGTGTGGTAGGCTGCCCTCTGCTTTTCATTCCAGAATCTTCCATAGAAAGTACAATTACAATGTAAATTACAAGCTGGATAGATTTGCAACTTAAAGATAGTAACTAGCAGAAAGGCTTCCGATAAAGCGCTGCACATTCCCTCCCATCACTGCAATTAAAATCCTTTTCATCATGAAAAGAAAACGGCTACCCCAGACCGGGAGGAGGGGCCAGATCCAGGAGAGAGAACGTTTTCATGACCCGCCCGTATCTTTACGGCGTCAGTTGAAGGCCAGGCAGGAAGATCAAAGAAAACAAAGTAGGTGAAAGACCCGGAGTGAAATTCGCTATTTGTTTCACGGCGCTCGCCGGTGACTGAGTCTGGCCACTAGCAAACATCTTTGTGTGATTCCGTTTTTGCCGAGACCAAGATACAGACCCTGGAATGTAAAGCAAGGTCCTCTCGGCTTCCAGCAGCTCTGACCTTTATAATTATTTTCGCTAGTATTTACGGTTGTGGGAGATTTCGTGTATTTACTTTTGGACCCGTTGTCCCTTTGAAGAAGTTCAGGTCTTTCATATAATAAATTTAACTGAATTTATAATAAAAACTAAGAGATACGATAAAATCCAAAGCTTCCTGGAAAAGAAATCTGTGTCCTAGTGAGAGCGGCCTGAAACGTGAAAAGTGGAAATGCCTGCTTCGGTCCAGGCCACCTCTCTGTCCACATCCCCCCCCCCCCCGCGACCCTCACTTCGGGGAAACCTGTGGCTGTCACTTCATTCCATAGGTGGCACTCGAGTCTCTATGCATCAGGTTCTGAAGAAACTCCAGGCCAAGCTTGGCTTGTGGAAGTCTTTGCCCCCAAGAAGGGTGTCTGTTTCAGAAAAAGATAACTCAGATTTCTTTTAAAATAGGTTGTGGATAACTTTCTTACCCAGGCGTATTCAGTCTCTACCCCGATTTGTAAGTGGTGGTGAGGAAGTTCGGACTTCACACGGGTTTTGTGTCACAGATGCTCTGGCCAGACTGTTAGGTGTGCATGTGCGTGTGCGAGCATGCCTGCTGCATGTGTGCGTGCAGGGGTGCGTGTGCCCCTGTGTGTCTGCGCCCGTTTCTGGGAGACGAGTGACAGCCTCGTTTTCAGCAGGATAAACCCACACCCTCCCCTCGCCGGCTCCACTCCCGGCACAGAAGGTGCTAGCAGCCCAGACGGGTCACCGGGACCCGCTGAGCCCTCAGGGCGCACTCCCACCATCCTTGGCCCCCAGGGCTCCCGGACGCCCCGGAGCCTTCCAGAAGCATGGCCTTCGTGAGACGGAGAGTCAGGGGTGGCTTTCCAGCTCACTGGGCATGGGACAGGGACAAGCGGAGCGGGCCTGTGACTCTTCACCCCAAGCCCCTGCCTGAGCGCAGCCTGCGGGGCCTCTGGCCCACGGGGACCCTCGTCTCCCCTCGGGCGGAGCCGGAGCTGGGCTGCTGCTCCAGTGTGTTCCTTCCGCAGCTCGAGGCCGCTGGTGTGTGCGTGCGCCTCTGTGAGTGTAGTGTGTGCATGTGTGTATAGGTGTGTGAGTGTGCACGCGTGTGTGAATAGGTGTGAGTGTGAGTGTGCATGTGTGTGCAGGCGGGTGTCTGCGTGTCTCTGCATGCATGTGTACATGTGTGTGTTTATATGTGATTGCATGTTTGTGTGTGAGTACGTGTGTGCATGCGGCATGTGATGTGTGTGTGCGTCTGTGTGCATGTGTGTGTGTACCTGTGTGAGTGCGCGCCCGTGTGAGTGTGCATGAGTGTGTGTGTGGTTGCCTGTACGTAATGTGTGTGCACGACTGTGGGGCCGCCCCCCCAAGCCCCCCGAGGGCCCCATCCCCTCTGGAGGGGCGCCTGCAGGGCGACGGGCGTGGCCGGCCCCATCACCCTCAGGGAGGCTGAGAGCCGTGTGCTGGGCTCGGCCCCCCCAGGATTCCGTGTCTTGTTTTTCCTTGTGGTCACCAGCGGAAAAGCCATGTGGGGGGCACCCGGGTGCTGTCACATCCTGGGCTCTGATCCACTCTCGGGGAACACTGGGCTGGAGGCACGCACACCAGCGGGCAGGGCCCACGGGTCACCCACCGCCCGGTACTCTCGGGAGAGGCTGCCCCGCGGCGCGCCCGACCCAGCGCTGAGGCCGGGTCTGCACCTGCTTTCATGCGTGCGCACCTCCTCGGGTGTGCACAGGGACCCCCTCACCCTCTCAGCTTCTGGGCGCCGTCCCTCTCCACTCCCTCGTTCTCCTGAGAGAGGTGGCACCTACCTACAGTGAGTCCCCATCCCCTGGTGCAGCTGCTCCTCGTGGCCACCGGCCGGGGAGAACCCCAGCCCCCAGGCTCCCCGCTCCCTGTGCCCTCCGCACGGGCACAGCGCCCGCCTGCGCCTGACCGCGGGGCCGGCTGTGAGCAGAGGCGGACGGATGCGTGAACACCGGCTGGACCAAGTGTCCCTGGAGCACCCGCCCTCGGGGCCCGGGGCACCACCACCTGGCCGCCACCCGCTTCCGGCGCCCACCTCCCGGAAGCACAACGGAGGCAGGGATGCCCGTGGGACTGCACACTGGGGCTCCGGGGACCGCCGGTGACAGTGGGGCGGCCCCGTGAGGACCCAGGGCTGGGGGCGTCTCCTGGTCCTCAGGGCTGGACGACGGCCTGCCCAGGCGTGCCCCACGTGCACCACACCTACTGCAGGGCCTCTCCACGCCCGAGACTCCGCGCCGAGCCCCCTTCAGTCCTCAGCCAGAAAGGGGGGACCGACCGTCTGGTTGTTGAATCCCAGACTCACAAGTAGCTTCGTGGAAAGACCTTCCTCAAGGTCACCGTGGGGAGGTTTGGATGAACACTCATTGCTGGCGCAGTCTCCTCCTGGCATGGGACTGTGTACTTCTGCTCTCTGAGGCTCTGGGGACCCAGCGTTCCGCGGAATTCTTCTCCTCCGAGGCTCCTGGAGGCAACGCGGTGCTCGCTCGCCGTGGCCAATGTCACTCCTCCGTTTCCGCTCAGATGCACGCGGAGATGGGCCTGACAGCACTCCCGGAGCGAGCGCGGCTCCTCCTCGCCTGCGGGGGCCGGAAGCTACGTCCGTGCCCGCGGCGACCCCGGGAGCTGGTGCGGACGTCCGCGACCCGGGCACGCCGCCCCTCAGAAGCCTCAACCCAGAAGTCACCGAATGACTCTCAACCGATTTCCCTCAAAGTCTGTTTCGCTGCCGTGCAGACGGGACGGTACTGAGTCCAGTGCGAAGGGCCTGCATCCGAGAGAAAGAGAATCAGCAGCAAACCCACCAAGTTTTCAAACAAGCCCCTCCCTCCTGCTCCTGCAAACTAATGCGTTGGTGACGCAGCAGTTAAGTGAGGAGAGGCGACCGATGGAGCCTGACCCGCGGGGGGCTGGGCGGTCCGTGGCGGACCAGGCGCCGCACTCAGGCCAACCAACAGGTCCCACACCGCACACAGGACCCACAGGCACGCGCTCCGGATGTGGCCCCCCACCGGGGGGCGCCACCGAGCGGGACCGAAGTGAGGCTGCCAGTTTTAATTCTTGGGAGAACCGATTCAAACAGAAAATGTAATTAAAAATGTGTAAATAGAGCATGGAAAGCACTCCCTCTGGCGCCCGCGTGCGGGTCTGTGATGTTTGCTCCTCACGGTAGCACGGAGCCATCCCACAGGTGAGGCGCCTCCGCAGCGTGAAGCTGTCCGTCGTCACCTCCCTGAGCAGGACCTTTGCTCGGGCCGTAGTCCTGGTCACTCATGGAATGAGCCCGAGGGCCCCGAGAGCCATCCCTGTCCGAGGGCCCTGTGGCCGGGGCCGGGGCCGTGGCCGGGGCTCTCCCGGGAGCCATTCGTCCTCAGGCTCGTGGCGGGAGCCGCCGGGGCCTCGCGTGGGCTGCTGGCCGTGAGCTCACACGTCTTCTCACTGACGGAAGGGCTAAGGTCAGAGCAGGGTCTGGCGCTCAGGACCTCCAGGGGGCCGCCTGAGCCCTGGGGACCGTCCACGGTGTTGGCCTCTGGCCAGCAGCTGAGAGGGGGGCATGGGGCCGCCGATGGCCGTGGGGGCTCAGCGTCCCGCAGGGAGCCGCGCCAGCAGGCGCGCACACTCGTCCACACCGGGCAGGAGAAGCGTGAGGGCGTGCAAGCGTGAGTGCAGACGTGCGAGCGTGCAGCCGTGTCTGCTGGCCTGGGTTCCCAACAGAGGGAGGTCTCAATCCTGGCAGCGTTCCCGGAGCCCAGGAGGTTCCAAATGGGCCCTGGGAACAGCAGAAAGGAATCCGTCTCTCTGCTCCCCCAAACCCCGCCCGGGTGCCCCGCTGTCCCAGTGCAGGTGGCCAGGAAGCTGCCTCGCTCCTGTGAGAACCATGGGCTCCCTCACAGAGACTGGCCGAGGCCAGCTAGGTGGGAGTGTTTCGAAAAAGCAAAAAGAAAAAAATCCAAATATCTTCTTGGGCCCTGCCTGGCAGAGAGCAGGTGCTCAGCAAAACTTTCCTCCCACACAGGTGCCGGGAGAAGGGGCAGACTGGCTGGCCCGGGGTCTCAGCGAGCTTCCTGCAAGGCCTTCCTCTGGCCCAAGTCGGAGGACAGGCGGGAAGGCGGCGAGGGTCTGGCCAGCGCCCCGGGGGCCCCAGAGGGCGGCCGTGGGTCCAGGGCAGCGTTTCCTGGCACACCTTTGACCAGGAGGCTTTAAGGAGGAGCACGTCCAGATGAAACAGAAAAACCTTCCGCGTATTCTCGGCTGGAGTTTCCCTTCTAGTGCTTATTTCTAAATGAACACAATCTACTCCAGAACTCTTTAATGTAATAAAAATATAGCTCAGGGTCAGGTATGAAATTAATGACACAAATTCAAAGTATTAATGCTCAGTGGGATGAATCGACTTCAATGAAGAAATAATCAGACTCTGTAACCAGAGCCAAATGGAAAAAGAAGCACACGGACAATTCCGACAGCAATCTGTTACGAAAGAAATTATGAAAACACGTATAAAATATTTATTTTTAATAAGAGGAATGTCCTATTTCTTAAAACTAAAATAAGATTAGACCCTTAACTTATTATCAAAGCATAGCAATGATTGCGAATACCACCTCTTCCTGTGGCTGGAAATGCTAATTTTATTATCTTAATTTGTACAGAGATGTTTCTTGTCTATTTTATTCTTTTTAAAGTTAAATGTGCGGCAGGAAGAAAGCTTTGGGGCCTCAGCTATATGAAATGAAATGCATGGCTCCAAATATCCGACGAGGACATTTGACGGATCCACACGTACGGGGCCAGAACAATGGCCGTACTCCGAGCCTCTTGCAAGGACGCCCCTAGGACCAGTGGACGCAGAAAAGGGAGACCCGGACAAGAGCATCTTTCATGATGTGAAATGTACTCTGTGCGTGTCATAGTCCGTGTGCCAATCGGCAGGTGACAGCTCCAGGCACACGAGGCTGACCACGCGCCGCCGTGGCAGTGGCTCATTTGGAGAAGGATGGAAAGCGGCAGCCTCATTTGTGAAGTCCCGTCCTCAGGTCGGACCCTGGGCACATGGCGGGCACAGGACGGCGCAGACAGGTGAGGTCCAGAGGCTGTCTGCGAGTTGTCGTGCCTAGTGACGCGGCCTCCCGGCCCCGGTACTGCAGCTGGGCGGTCGGGGCCACAGCGAAGGCTCGTGAGACGGAGGGCGGAGTGCAGTTCTGCCACAGCCGAATCTCTAACGGAGCCTGAAGAGGAGAGGTTACAAGTGAGGAGGGGTCATTAAGATGCTCACGGGGAAATGGAATGAGGCATATTTTTTAAAGTGTATTTATTTGAGAGACAGAGAGCACGAGCGAACAGGGAGAGAGAATCCCAAACAGCCTGACAGCACGGAGCCGGATGTGGGGCTGGGATCCACGAGCCGTGAGACCTGACCTGAGCTGAAGTGGAGTTGGATGCAGGCCCCCAGACGCCGTATCGGTCTAGTTTTGAAGATTTTGAAACGAATTTCAAAAGAGAATTATACACTAATAAGGGGGAAAGGCAAAATAAAAACAATATATCGAATACATCTCTATATGCTGTAGTCATTTTTCTGTATGGACACAGGATACACCTGAACACACAGGCACACGCGTTTTACAGAAGTGTAGGTACAGTGTGGACACACGCACCCTCACACCTCAAAGGGCTCATAGAACAAGTAAATACAAACGGTTCGCCCGTGACTTACTTGCTTTTACGTTTCTCTTTCTCCCTTTTCCCAACGAAAACTTCTACGATGAATCTTGGTTCATTCCGTAGTTTGAAAGATCACTGATCTTTGTGCTTACTGAGAAACGTCACAGGATTGCAGAGTGAGGGGCCGCCTCACGCCCTCTGGGCTCTGCCGGGAGCTTCATTTCTAAAGTAAATAAACATATACTCTTCAGTAGAGTTTGTAAGGTAATGACATGAAGTAATTGAATATTGCTGATAATATTAACATATTATTGTACAAAATAGCAATAGTGGCCTATTATTATTATATATAATATATGAAGACGTTACTGACTTTGAACATCACTTTATCCAGCTCTATGGCTTTCCAATGCTTAACCTATTAATGTGATTTCATACAGTAAGATATTTATTGTTATTTAAGTCATCTTGTTTTTTTGATAAATCACTTTTGATTTGGTGGGTCTGTAGCATTTGATTGATTCGCATTTTGTGCAGTGGTGTGTCTGCAAAATATCCAGCTCTCTGAACAACTATATGCATAGAGATAGATGCAGAAGTTTTTAAATAAATTTTAGTGATACAAAGGATGTGCGGCCCCTAACCAACAAGGAAGGATGAAGCCTGCAATTCTCTGCTGCAGATGCCGTTCGTGACTCCTGGAAGGTCCTCTGGGATCTGCTGACCTGTCACGTGGCCCGTGTGCAGTGGCCCCGACCCTCGGTCGCAGCACGAACGGACGTGGGTGTTGGCTGGGGTTTTGTTGGAACCTCACTGTTCTGCCCATGACGTGGGCAGCTTTTTTGCTGAATCGGATGGTCGTGTGCGCGCCCCGGGACACGGGAGGGTCTCTCCCCGCCGGGCTGTGCTAATTACCAATGAGAGGCTGAGGAGCGACGCACGCTTCCGTCTAACACGCGTTGTTAACTCTGAGTCCAGAGGCCAAAACCGCGTGCGCGGCCGGCACAGTCCCTGCAGGAGGAGCATTCGCGACCTTGAGCCGTGTGACCGGGACGAGACACGGGGCCCCCACGCGGGCGCCAGAGGCCTAGCGCCGACATGCGGCAAACTAGTTAGACACTGAGCACTTCTTAGTACTCCCTTTGGAATGTAATTTAAGTGCCGACAAGTTCATGTTTACTCGCGGCCGTTTGCAGCCCGTCCCCTTGCGCACCCCGGGCCGTCCAGCGGGTGGCTCTCCCGGCTGGCGCGGAATCTACGCGGGACCCCATGCCAGGCTTCCCGTTCTCGGCGTTGGCTTTTCCTACCCAGATTTTTGTTATTTATATGAAGTGGACCGAGTAGGTTTTCTGTGTTTTCTCTCAGCTTTCTTATGATTTATATGGTATTGGAATAAAATGCTTCTTGAAATTTTGATAGAATCGGTTAATAAATCTACACTGTTGGAGAAACTGTTATAGAAAACCTGAATTTTTAAGTCACGTTCATCACTGACTTCGGTCACTTTTACTGACTGGGGGGTTATGTGCGGCAGGGATGTTTCCGGGGTTTTCTGCCTGCACGACTGTCACCGTCACAACCACCGGCCCTCGGCTGCCCCCGCCCGCCCCACCTGCTGATGTGGGGCTGGTTTTGTTTCCGGCTCGCAAAGGTGCAGGTTCTCCAGAAGAGCTGGAGTTCCTGGAGCCCCATCCGGGCAGCTGCTCAGGGTCTCTAAGGGGAGAGAAACCGTGAGTGACCTGCTCAGCTCCCAGAATCCGCGTCCGGTCGCCTTCAGAGTGCGTTCATGAACGCCACACGTTCACTGACCTACTCTGCGCCAGAGCCACGTGGAGAGGGCTGCCAGCGAGGAAACGCCCCACAGCCATGAGGCCTCCTGAGACGACAGCAGGAGAGGGCCCTCCTTGGGGACCGGGGACAGCGGGGACGAGCGAGAGGGGCCTCAGGAAGAGCTCGCCTCAGCAGGTGGGGACCAGGGAGGGGGTGAAGCAGGACCGGGAGGAGAGCGCGGGTGCACAGCCCCGGAGTGGACGTGGGGGGGCCTTCGGGGGGCAGCCTCCCTCCCCAGGGGGCGGCAGGGAAGGGGAGGAAGCCGGACGCTGGACCTGATGTGGCCTCACAACTGCTCATTCAATTTTAGGAATTTCGGTGTCTTTGGTGGTGTATCCAGGACCTGGCTGCACAGGAAATCTCTGAATCTCATTTAATTCTTTCACAGACTTGCATCTGGTCTACTGAACAGGCCGTTCTCTGTTAGCCACCTCCGATCAGCCACGACTCTTCCCCAAAACACCTCACCGCGGGGAGGGGCTGTCTGAGGGCGGCCGCGTAGCCCCTCGCCATGGCCCTGTTTCACAGCAGTCCCCTTCAGTCCACTCGTGTTAACGAGTCCCTGTTTCCCCTGGCCCCCTGGCCCGGGGGCGCAGCGCTCTGTCCCCACCCAGGGCTCCCCCGGCCGCACCTCCGTGTCACCAGCTCCCGGGCGCCCGGCTGCGGCTCTGTGCGGGTCTCTGAGCACCGTCCCGCTCGGGAGTGCAGTGGGCAGGGAGCACCGCAAAGCCCGTCTCGTTAATCAGGCTGAAAGGGGAAATGAGATGACTCACAGACGTTTGCAGATTCGTTGGGCGGTGCGATGACCGCGCTCGTGCCAAACCCGCCGACCCCGCGGCGCTGTGTCCCGGGAAGCGCGTGTTATAATCGTTGTCACTTATACTTTCCAATCCGAGAAAGGTGGGCGACCTTGGACTTAAGCATGGACAGGGTGTGGCACTGAAAAGTCACATCCAACTGTCAGTGTCTTAGCTTTCCGTCCGTAAAACAGAAGACTTCATTTCGCATGGGCGAAGCAGACGTCACTGCAGAGAGAGGCAGAAAACCCAGAGAGTTGGCGCCTGGTCTGGGGCAGGTGGGTGGCCGAGCTGGGCTGGCGCCCCCGCTGGGAGAGAAGACTGCAGCCTGCGTGTCTCCGGAAGGGAACCCCGCGGGCCCCCGACCCCCGTGTGGGGCCCAGAGTTGACTGCCCGCGGGCAGAGCGGGACGTCTGTCCAGGGCAGGGACTGGCTTGCCGCTGCGGTCACCCACCCGCGTGACAGACAGGGGGCCCCGGAACAGCGTTCAGGGCGGGTGAACTCCGAGAAGCTGGTCAGATCCACTCTCAGGGCCCACGGAAGAAGGATCTGAAATAATTATTGGAGGAATTCAAGATTACTGGATTTTGCATGATTTACTCATTTGATTATTTCCAAGAAGCATTTGCAGCAACTTATGTCCTTGGTATATTTATGCGTGTGGTGACGTCCTACAGCAGTGTTACTGGAAAGTGGAGACAGGGGCACACACCCCCTACGGAGCTCCATCCTCACTGGGCAGGGCCCCGTGATGTCACAGCCACCCCGGCGGGGGGCAAGGCAGGAGGGAACCAGAAGGGCCTCGCCCTGTGGGTGTGTCACTCAACTCAAGGGGCGGGGGGCTCCCCATCTCTAAGGCTAATAATTTCAGTAAGGATAGGCCATCCTGAAGGAGAAGGAGCGGGAGAGAATCACCCCAGCTCCCAGCCCCGGACTCGGCCCGGAATGGGGAGAGGCTGCTGGCGACAGAGCCTGAGAGACCCTCATCTCCAGGGTGGGGGAGGGACACCGAGAGTGTATGCTGGGCTCCTGATGGGGGAGCCCATCCAGAGTCCCGTAATGCTTCTTTGCCCTGTAAAGGCTCTGAGCAGTCCTGTAGAAAGACAACCCATTTAAACTGATTTACCCAGTGTCCAAACTGATTGAACAAATTGACCTCTTTCTTCCCTAAAACACCTGTGATAAACCATGAGGCTCAAACATTAATGTTCTTCTTAATGTGCCTACTAGCAGGGCTTTTCCTGCCTCCACGAACCAACCCTGTAGGTCAAACCCAAGTGACAACAGCTGAACCTCCGGTTTTGCTAGCCCGGAAGTCTCTCGTTCTTATGAAATAAGATCATTTCAACAGAATTAGAATCACTGTCACATCATGTGCTATAAAGCCTGAAATGTTCTCTCCCAGCCTCCCACTTGGTCCGGTGTCTTACATTTGATGGGTTCAGCCCCTCAAGACTCTAAGATTCCACACCGGCTGTTAGGTGACCTTGTAGACGGTACCAGCCACACGGGCAGGGTGAGGGGTCTTCCAGGAGCTGCCCCGGGGCTGGGCTGGAGGGGGACGTCCTCGAAGGCCTCCGACCCGAGCAGGGAGCGCAGATTCCCACTCCTGTGTGCTGGAGCACAGGGGCGTGGGGCACGTGATCCCCCGCCCGGCCCGCGGTCCCCGGGGGTCTGCGCCCGCCCTGCGCCCGCCCTGCGCCCACATCAACGCACGCTCCTCCTCTGCTCTCTTCTTCCTCTGTTTGCTTTTTGGTCTTTTAAAAAATAATGTTTGCACAGCTTTCTCTTTAACTGAGGCAGTGCAGGCCAGCGGCTTCCCTCGGACCCCTGGGGCGAGGCTCCTGCAGGCCAGACGCCCTCGCCGGCCGGCCTGGCTGCCGACCCATGATGTTCCGGGCCATGATTAATCTGATAAATAATAAATATATCAATCTAGTCTTTTAGACAAGGACAAATTCTTACCAGCGGGGAGGCACGAGGCCTCTTTTACAGCTGCCTGTAGACTGGGATTAATTATTTAATGCTTAATTCTTCGGGAAATGAGAAAGTTTTGATTAATGCTGTCCAGTGTCGTTCCTCGCTTGTTTGATGTGTGTCAGATAATTTTTCCTTGGCAGTCGCTCTGGAGAAGCCAGAGGCTACTGTCGCAGGATCAGACACCGCGTTTCTAGAGACTGATTGAAGAGAGGATGTGGAGGAAGGCGCCGTGTCCGCCTGAGCTCACCTTTCCGGCCGCGTCCGGGGCTGGCGGGCACCCGTCCGTCCATCGCTGTCTCCAACGCCACCAACAACCACGCTCCCTTCCCAGGCGATTTCCTTCTCCAGCTCCCTCTTGAGTTTATCTAAACACCTGGTTGTGGGTATTTCACGGGCCGCCCTGCTCATGGGGAATGGGGGGTGAGAAACAGCCATGATCCACGTTTACACGAGACTCGGAGGCCGGCGCTGCGGGGGGGTTGGGCTCAGGGCCCGCGTGGCGCAGGCTCACACCCAGGCTCCTGGTCCCGACTTACTGCCGAAACGACTTTCTCTTCTTTTTTCATCCTCTGCACGAGTTCGCCTCTCCCAGAGCTCAGAATCAAAGACAGGAGGAGACGGTGTGACTGACCTCATTGCCTGTACCTGATCGGCCAAACCCAACCGGACTCGCGGCCTGGCCTGCTTTCCGCCTGAGGTTAGCACCTGCAGAGCACGCGTGTCCCCACGGCCCGGAGGGGCCCACTGAGCCCCACGACGGGCGTCCGGGGCTCTTGGTGAGGACCCGGCCCCTTCACGGCCGTGGCTGCAGCCCCAGCCGTCAGCTTGCAGAGCCAAGTTTTCCTCGTTCTGTTTTGTTCACAGAGCGATGGTGACATAAGCCATCCTACGAGGTTCAGGTGGGCGTCCTAGAGGGCGGGGCCTGTGTCCACCACACACCAGTGCCCGTGGGAGGTCTGGCCTCTGCCCGTCACAGGCCTGGTGCCACAGCACTGGCCACGGTCCCCACGGCCACTGTCCCCATGGCCACTGTCCCCATGGCACAGTCCCCACGGCCACTGTCCCTATGCTGTACTTTGTAAACATTTTTTAGTGCTTACTAATTTTCAAGAGAGAGACACAGAGCCTGAGCTGAGGAGGGGCAGAGAGAGAGGGAGACAGAATCTGACAGAATCTGAAGACAGACTCCAGGCCCTGAGCTGTCAGCACAGAGCCTGATGTGGGGCTTGAACTCACAAACTGCAAGATAGTGACCTGAGCTGAATTTGGTCGCCTCACCGACTGAGCCCCCCAGGCTCCCCTCCGCGCGACTTACTTATTTTATAACTGGAGGTTTGTGTCTCTTAATCCCCTCCTCCTCGTTCATCCTTCCCCCCCCTCCTGTCAGAGGACCATTAGGTTTTTCTGCATTTATGGGTCACTTTTGGTTTAACTATTTTATTTGTTCATCGTTTTTGGTTTTTGTGTATTTTGTTTGTTTTTTAGATCTCACATATACATGAAATCACAGGGGTATTTGTCTTTTCCTGACTTATTTCACTTGGCACAACACACTCTGGGTCCATCTGTGTTCTTGGGAACGCTGGGGTTTCTTCTTTCTCATGGCTGAGCGCCGTCCCACCCCTGGCTGGGGGTCCCAGGCGGCTGCGGCTCTACGCCCTTCACCAAGGACCCCTGCTGCAGTCACCCCCCTCAAACAGCCCCTGCCTCGTTCCTGGGCCTGCGGCCACGGCTCCCTGGGCGCCTGCGGCCTAGAGCGGGGTCAATGAGCACTGAGCCGGGGTCCCTGAGCGCCCGCAGACCGGGTGCAGGGAGCGCACAGAGCAGGGAGCCTGGACCTGGCAGAGCCAGCCTGGGCCACCCCCCCACCCTCCCCCCGCCCCATCCTCCGTGGGACGTGAGCTGCTGGCTCTGGCCTGTGAGGACAAACGGGACTTGGGGATCCTGACGAATTCGCAGGCCGCCTAGCTCACCCCTGAGTACGTACACAAGCGCCAGCTGGTCTCGGGCCCAGGCTTGCGGTCTGAGCTCACAGCCGGGAAATCGGCGGCGGACGGGAGACGGTGGACAGCGGACGGACGGGAAGCATCCAGATCCGTGGTGCTGACGGTGAGGAGCTCAGGGGGGTCGCACAAGAGGTCAGGAAAACCACAGAAAGAGGACAGGTCCTGTGTTTTGCGTGGTGGTTCACTCCTATCCCGGGGGAGAGTGTGGAAGTTGAGTGGGGTCTTTTGAGCCCGGCCAGCCACGTGTGCCCCGCTGAGCGTGTGGCAGTGTGGAGATGACGAGCGGGAGCCCCTGCCCCGGCCACTGAGACCCCCCCCCACCGTGGCGCACGCCAGGTCACAGGGGCCCTCGCACTGTCTTCCCTCCGCAGGCGCCGGGAGAACCGGCCACGTCACCATGAAGAGCTCCGGCCCGGGGAGGGTCTGGGGAGTCTCCCAAGTCCCGGGTAGGCAGGCGGGCACCCACGGTGACGGTGACTTGAAGACTCAGCCCCAGGCTTCTCTTTGAACTCCACAGGCAGCTGGGAAGGAAGGGTCCCCCCCCCCCAGCGGCTCGCACACCAGCCTGTTGCGGGGGCCTGAGGCCGCTGTGCGGGGGCAGAGCATGAGGACGGGGCACCACACCCCGCCCTTCCCCCGTCCTGACGGTGAGGAGTGGGGGCTGCACGGACTTGGGGTCACCAGCCCCGATCCTGGCAGACCCCGGGCTGGGCTTGGGGTCCTTCCCCCAAGAGCGGGGAGTGAGGCGGGTGCTGCCTCATAAAGAGAGACAATGGCTCCAGAGCTGGGGGGGGGCCTCCCCATCACCCCCCGAGGCCCGGGAGTCCAGGGGTTCACCCAGGCTCCTCCCATTGCCCTCTGTGCGGTGTGGGGGTGAGTGTGCGGGAGATTCGCAGAGAGGTTTCGGGGGCTGCGGGCACAGGGTCTCTGTATTTCAGAACACGGTCAACACAGTGTCTTGCTTCGTCTCTACCACGGGAGCCCTGCCCCCGCATCAGAACGCTGCCCAGGTCTGGCACCTGCCGGGGACGAGACCCCGCAGGGGCGGGACAGACCGGGCCTGGGCCCCCGCCAGCCCTGAGGCCCCTCAGAGGGGGTTTGTTTAGGGAATTTGTATTTTCTGCTGCTTTCTTCTTGAACCTATTTGCATTTTAAATAATTAAAACATTAAAACTGAAAAATTTATAAATGAGAGCTGCTAAGAGGAGTCCTGCCTGGCAGACAATGGAGAAGAAATCATTACCCCGCCAGGGTTGCCGTAATGCTCTGTCTGTCACTCCCCTGGCGCCTCCTCACCCGGCCGGGGCCCCAGCGGCCCTCAGTGCACACGCACACGCGCGGTCAGGGCCGCACACGCCCAGTGCAGATGCACGTGTCACAGCAGAAGCCCACACGCGCGGAGCCACGGGCTGTGCCCGCCCACTCCTCCCCTGCACACACACGCCCCTCTGGCCTCTCTGCCCCGTGCCACTTAAGGACACGGTTTGGCAGGACTTTGATCTCATTATGTAATGACCCAAACAGAATCTCATCAGGCCTCAGTAACGGGGGCCCCCACCCCCGTTTACTCCCACATTGAAGGTTCACTCGGACGGAGGGGGGGTGGCGGGTGGCGGAGCCGTGGAGTGACAGGCGCTTGGTCCAGCGCGGCTTTGCCTGGTTGTAACAAGCGTCGGGACATTAGGAGCCACAGAAGCCGGGCTGGCCGCGTCATCAATCACCGCGCTGACAGCGCCTTCAGTTTGTTTGTTCCACTCTGCATAATAAGTGATTGGATCAGGTTTAATTAGATATTGGGTAATCAATCATTGCCAACAAGGCAACTCAGCTTGGGATCTAGATGCTGCAAGGGGGAAGGAGAAACACAAAACCCGGCAGATCTCATCTCGTGTGCACAAACACGCCAGCGCGAGCGCACTGGCCGTGGCGTGTGACCGAGCAGAGGTGCGGAGACAGCGATTCACATCTGGGCTGCCGGTCCCCGGCAGCGCCTGGGTGACATTTTACTTTCGCTGCATAATTACTTTTCAATATAATATAATATGCAGACCTGAGGGAGGAAGGAAAAGCAATTAAATTATGCACCGGCCCTTCCTCCTGCCACCGTCCCCAGAAGTGTCCAGATGCTGTGTTCAGTGCAGAGCCACTTAGGGTCAGGTCTGACACCAGGTAGGGGACGGTGCCTGCTCGGCGCTCAGTGTAGGGGCCTCAGAAGACCCCAGCCCGGCGTCTGTCATCGACTCCAAGGCTCCAGGTGACTGCTTCCTGCTCCAGTGTCAGTGACTGGGGGTCCCCCGCAGCTCAGTAGGTCCGTGGAGATCACTGACCTGGACCGTGGGTGACTTATTTATTTACTTTGAAAACTACATTGAACCTCCAGGGTAGAAATAACTGGGAACATCATTACATTCAGTATTTGAATGTCAAAGGTTATGTCAATTCTCAGACGAATCTAATTAGACACAGAGCCACAGGGTCTATTAGGAAAGCGGGGACTTGGCGCATTTCCCGAGGGTCAGCGGCAGCCCCCTGCGGCCCTGGCCGAGCGCTGTGCCAACTTCACCCCCAGGAACCACGTGCGTCATCAGTAGAAACAGAGCATCCTGATTCTGACCCTGATCCCTTCCACACAAGAGGAGTGGGTGCCTCCAGCTGGCGGGAGAGCGGACCCCAGGACATCCTTTGGGGGGTGAGGTGGGGAAACATCTCCCTCTCTCTTCCTCTTCTCCCCACTTTGCAGGCGGCATCTTCCACCCACGACAAGGCCCCTGTCTGGTCACCTGGGCCACGAAGAGGTGTGGGGATGTCAGGAAAACCGGCAACTCTGTTCTTCCTCCTACCCACCCACCTACCAACCCGTGGAAGATTCCAAGTGGGTGAGGAGATGGATGGACGGTGGGTGGGTAGGTGTATGTACGGGTGAGTAAATGGTGGGTGGATGGATGGATGGATGGGTGGGCAGGTGGATTTATAGATGGGTACCCAGGTGCATGAGAAGGTGGGTGCATGGATGGTGTGTAGATGGGGAGTGGACGACTGGATGGATGGGTGGGTAGATTGATAGATGGTGGGGGAGTGGGTGCATGGAAGGAAGGGCTAGTGAGCAGACGGATGCACAGTTAGTTGAATGGCTAGTTGGGTGCGACAGTGAATGAATGGTGGATGGGTGGGTGCAGGAAAGGACAGATGGGCTGATAGACGAATGAGTGGATGGGCAGAAGGGTGGGTGGTGGAGGGATGGGCGGGCAGATGGCCAATGTGTGGGCCGATGGGTAGGTGAGTGGGTGGGTGGATGGATGGATGGGTAGGTGGATGGCTGGTCAGGGATTGAAAAGTCGACTTTGACCCTCTAAGAAGACGTCTCTCCTGGACTCTCTGGGTTGGGGACAGGTGCCGCCTGTCTGGGGTGGCCGGAGTCAGTGCCACAGGGGAAAGGGGACTTCGACGCCCCGGGTTCCCACAGACCTGAGTCGGGAATGCAGTCTGATGTGCGCACAGATGGGTCTGCATCCCAGCCTGAAATGCCAGTCTGCGAACTGGAACTTTTCTCCTCCTTTCCAGTGACAGGTGGGGAGGGCGGAGGAGGGAGGTCTTCGGGCTGGCTGCAGTCCTCAAAGGGGCAGGGCTGGTGGGGGGGGCAGGCCTACCTTCTCTGCCCCAGACCCTCAGCCAGGGACCAGAGCCCCCCACCACTCCCCTCCCCACCGGTTCCCCCTTACCTGTGGGTGTGAAAGAGCAAGAAAGCCAGGAAGGAGACTCCCTGAAGGCTCCCACCTTGCAGGGGTGCACCAGCTCTTCTGGAGAGCTCCCCCAGGAGAGCTGGACCCCAAATCTGACCCCCTTGTGGGCTTGTGGGCTGATGGGCAACAGGACCACTGGCGCCCGGGCCTCTCCCCTGAAGCCTGGCCCCGCTCACACGGGTGCCCGGCCCCCTCTTCTCTCCGGGAGTGAGTGCTCCCGCCCGCCCAGAAGCACAAGTGTGCTTTCCACTCTTGATGTCACTGCGGCGCCAGGAGTCTCTTCCCGATTGTGGCTCACGCTGGTGAAGCGGGGGCACAGGGAGGGGAGAGGGGCCCCGCGGTGTTGCTGCCCTTCCCCTCCAGGTAGCGCTGGGGGCTGCCCAGTGAGACTGTGTGGGTGGCCTGGGCTCCCAGACACCCCCCCCCCACGTCCCGTGGAGCCTGGGGCACCGAGAAGCATGTGTGGGGAGTGCCAGCGTTTCTCTGGGGGGTGGCCTCCCCACAGCAGCACTGGGGGTCTGGGCTTGAGTGTGGGCAGCGGCTGCCGGCTCTGGCCCTCTTGTGGTGCGCCCCGCCCCCCGCCCCTCGCACCCCGACTCCCTTGTGTGGTGCACCCCGCCCTCACCCCTCGCACCCCGACTCCTCTAGAGCACGGGGCCATGGCTCCCAGCGTCCTCCAGGAGTCCTGTCTGCCTGCGTCAGAAGCCCACCCATTCTACCAGCTGGTGGGGCCCGCTGGCCACGAATGGGGCACCCCCACAGAGCTCCAGGGGCCCCCGCAGGTGCTGGTCCGTGAGGTTTGTAAGGAAAAGCAGGTGTTTGTGAAGGAATGAACGAGGGTCAGGGATCAGGGCCCCCCGGGTGCTGCCTGCCCTGGCGGACCTGGCCTGGCCGGGTGGAGTCAGGCCAGGTTCCCTTGCAGAGAGCGAGGCCCTAAGCACCTAGCACGGAGATTTTAACTCACTGACTTGTTTGTTTTGATCATAACTTTCCAGGAACTGGTCCCGAAAGGGACAAAATGGGAAAGGAGGAAGGTTAAGGCACCTTCCAGAAAGTTCCCAGCAGAATCAAGGGGGTGGGGGTGGGGGTGGGGGCTTTCATTGCTCTGGAGCTGAAGCCGCGAGTGACCATCCAGTGAGTGGGCAAACGTGTCCTTGGTGGGCCTTTGTCTACACGGGTTTTACTGTTATTTTAGCCGTTGGTCTGTTCCTTGTGGACGGCCCCACGGAAGACTTGCTGGAGAGGAACCATGTCTGCTGACTCCTGTCTGTCCTGCTCTGGGTTATAGTCTTTATTTACTGAGGCCACAGGTGCATAA